>JAOBYE010561079.1:4786-27462 GCA_025403585.1 Parazoanthus swiftii
TTCCGCCGAATTAACTTGATTTTATTCCACAAAAAGAACTTAACTGAGAGTGTGCCTTGCTAACTACCCTCACGGCGACGAGTAATCAACTTTGTAGATCACAGAACCCAGTATTCTTACTGGACAATGAGAACAACCATTAATTGTGTTTCCTATACGTTTGTCTTCCAGAGTTTAAAAAGTTTTGTCAGCAATTGGTTTAATTTATTCGATGTACTGGTTGCCGTACATCAGGGACATTTTTCATTTTTAAACTTTAAAGTTGTATGTCAACATCAAATTTTGAACGAGCCCTATGCAAAACAACGGCATGAGAACATATTTTACAAGACATTTTACCGAAACACTAAAATCGATATCACTATGGTATTCTCATAGTCCATGTTATTTGTTAGTAGGTTCTCTAAAACCTAAAATAAACGCTTAAAGCTTAAAACATTTTTTTATCGAATTCACACAATCATGTTTTAGTTACGTTGTACTGTATAATTGTGTCATAGTAGTTTGACCCGCTCTGCAGTTGCATTGAGCACTTTTCGCAACAATATCGAATTGAACTTTCAGTTGCTTCAGCGATAACAAAATAGGAGTTATTCTTATCTATATTTATTTTCAAGTATAATCCCGAAGCTTGCGGCCAGGATAAGGAATATAAACCCCAATTTCTATGATCGAAATTGACTTTGCTATCGAATTACTAAAAACTGTAATTCATTAAATAGAATTAACTTGAAAAGTTCTACTTTGATCAACCGCAAATCTCTGATTACTGTACTTCGCCGATCAGTACAGATTATTATTTTCAATCGTAAATAGTTTTACTGATTTAAAAAGCTCTAGTTTTCCGATTTGAAGATTGAAGGGTCACATCTCTACTCCGAAAACATTGTTGCTGCGAGCAAGAAGTATTGAAGGAAATTTTTATCAACGTGGGATTTGGTTACTTAATTCCCTATAAGGTACAGCATACTTTGACAAGAACACGTTACATATAAATGTCCTTCAAACATTTGCTCTATATCGACCCTTAAACGTGGCTGAAATGAACAAAACGATGATTTAGCTTTAGAAATGTTGGTGAAACTTGGGTATGAATCTTATGAATTTATGCGTTGTACTTTCTCTATTCGTTATGGCATATATTTACAGCAACAATGACATTTTCTACACGGTCAGTAAAACCTAAACACTACAAACCTCAAAAAGTTTTTCTTGCTCGTAGAAATTCTTGCCTGTTCCTTGTCTTTTTATGGGTCCGACTATCTTTAGGTCTTTCCAGTATGTGATTGGATTCTTATCTATACTGTTGAGTCTGGAGGAAAGACAAGAATTGTTTCCCAAATGTAAATAAATAAGTGATATGAATTTTTTAAAACCATCATTCATCTTTTGAGGATAGAAATAGGAAACAAGATTGTGAGCGAGATTGATCAAGAAGATTTTGAATTAATACCAATTAAATTTTTTTGGAGATTACTTTCTTTTTTCGCGAAATTCTTAAAATAGGAGAAATTTGTCTTCTCTCTGATTGAAATGTTTGTCAAGTGGCTAGAAAATGCAATCTGATTGAATAACTTCCTGTCAAACTTCGTCAGGGAACAGGTGATCATGATATACGCATTTATGTATAGAGTGACTTGAGATGGGCGCAGTAACAATAACTATAGCAATAGACTTATTGCTTTGTTTACTCGTCTTTCATCTTTTTATGATAGCACTGGGAACAACTACCGGTCAAGATTTCCAATACCAAGAACATAAAGGGGCGGGCGAACCATGTTTTTCAACGCTACAAACAATAGGACTTCCTAACGTGCAAAGCACAGACAATTTTTAGAAGGAGACCAAATAGCTTTTTTTAAAATTGGTATTTAAAAATACCAATTTTCAGCAGCACATGCAAGTAGTCAATGTGATACTGATTAACACCCATGACACTTCAGTACTCATTATCATAATAATTAGCTAATTAATGTCGTGTTTGCAACAGTTGTTTCCAATCTCGGCCGCCATCTTTTTATGCTTAAGGTTTGTAACAGTTTTGGAAAAATTATCAATAACAATCAGAGATCCAAATCTCAGAAATGTTGAAATCTGTTTTGCATAATTCTTATGCATAAACATTACATGATGACCGTATGCTCTCATCTATTGAGTTTCAAGCAACAAATGAAACAGCTGGTAAAATACTTATGAAAATCTGCAAACTGAAAAGTGAAAAAACAAATTCCGAAAGAGTTCTTTCAGCATTTTTTGTGACCTAACAAGAATATTTTCTACAATCTAAGCAATGCTATTACACCAAAATGTGATTCATTTTGAACGAATTACCCCCCACATTATCAGAATTTGATATAAGATAAGGGAAGAGTTCGCTGATTTTAATGGAAAAGAAACGATAGAACACTCCAAACGCGTTTAATAATGTTAAACTTACAAAATATGATGAAAGAAAGATTGCTTACCGCCCTCAGGAGTGTATGAAGACCTTTGTTAAGTTTTCTCTATTCCTTCTCTTTTACCTTTGGTTTTGATACCCAAGATCGCAATCGCGGCAAACAACAAACTGCTATACACTGACCTGAAACGGTTAATGTCACAAATTTTACCTTGCTACTCTGTGGAACATATACTCATATAGTATAGTATAGTGCAGTATAGTATAGTATTTTTGAATTGGAGAGGTAGGCTTTAAAAAGGAGTAAAAAGTAAAAACACTGTGGTAATCGTTTCAGTTTGTGAGCTTGAAGAAGAAAGGCAGAGCAGAAGTTTCCTCTTTATTTCAAACGTTCCCGCCAGCTTTCTTCAATAAAGTTTAAAATGATGGTAACATATATTAACATATTCACAAAGAAGGATGTCAGGAAGTGTAGTTATTGTCAACATTTACAGATTTGTCATTTTTAGCTCGTCGGAATTGAATGATCACACGAAACTTGGACTTTGATTAAACAAAAACTAGTCTTCAAAACTAAATTTCCTTTATAAACCAATATTTACTTTTTTAAAAGTCAAACAATTTTATTTTAGGGAATTCCCTTTGCATTTGCATTTGGAGCTGAAAAATTGGAAACTGCTGACATTTTAAAGAACTTCCGTCCCTGATGAAAAATAAAGAAAACCTTTCTCGTTTCCAAAGCCAAATCAGGAGTATTCAACAGAAGCATTTTGTCAGTCCGATATATATTTTCGTACGTCAGGAGTAAGCGTTTCACTTTTAAATAAAAGTTTTATTGTTGAAAAGAAAGCATTTATAGTTTCCTCATCTTTTCATAAAGTCGGAAAACGTTTTCTCATGCTATAAAATTCCTAGCCATACATGTTTTCACCATACCTAAACACCGTTTGTAGCCCTACTTAATCGAGAATTATGTTACTGTATGCCGGAATTATTTGCCAAAAATCATTTTCTATAGAAATGAAGGGTAGTAGAGCTTGCTAAATTCGTGCAGTGCGAAGCTTATGAAGACATTAAAATGACGCCTACCTGAAGTGAGATCGACCGCTTTCTTCAACACTTTAACACAACCGATGACAGCTGCAAACTTACAAGGAAAAGCTAAAATAATTTGTTTTGTTAACCAGAGATGACAGCTGACTTCCAAGATATATTGGTGCCAAAAATGTAATTATTACATTTGAATTTCATGAACGATAACTTCACGTTTCCAATTTTGAAAGCGAGATGAAAAAGAAACATCTAACAAGCTAAAAACACTTTCCTGAGTTTTAATATGAAGCAGAGAATCCCCTTTGTTTCCGAAGAGTAAATCCGCTCCTCCTTTTAATAAAAAGGAATTTAAATCCTTTTAAGCTTACAAAGCGTATGCCGCTTTTTCATATGACTCAATATTCTCAACTTTCAGCGGCGGCTTATCCCCGGAAAGTTCTGATTTCGCATGTAAGATTTTGTTCGCTCTGATAATGATAGTTCACTGTTTAGTATGTATTCAAAGTCTTGGTTAACTTTTATTTAAAAGCTAGCTCTAAATTGACTTGCATTGAATTAGCCCCGTTCGTCTTCACTATTGTGACAGTGCAATTATTTCAGTCGGAACAAACGTTCACTTATAGATGATTTTTGCAATTCGACACAGAAGTGTCATTTTTGATAGTTTAGGACCAATTTTGACCGGAACTGAGATTATTGCTTAGAATTATAATTAATTAGTTTCAGAAACTGCCAAATGGACTCACCACAAAGAATCTAACAAATCAAGATGAAACAAGCTTTTTTAATAGATGGTTCCTTGGTTGTGTTAGTCTGCTGGTTATTCGATCGAATCTATATTTTCTTTAAACACTGAAATAAGCTGTGCTGTTTTTGACGGTTTGGACAACTAGACGCACTTTTCGGATGTCACAAATGAATAAATCGAAGTTTATGAAAGTACCAAGGAAGTGCTTGTTAATACTAAATGTATTTTATTGGTATATTGGCCGGAATATCGGCTTAGTTTCTTTCCTTCCCAGTTTTGTTACAAAAACACATTTTAGCAATAAAAAGTTAAGTTTCATCCTAAAGTTACGATCCCGTAAAATTGCCTCACAACTGACGGAGTGACTACTTAGGAACTCTAAGACAGCAACTGCTAAACGACGGTTGTTAACTGGGTCCGAGACAAAATTATGAGGCCTTGTTCCCGAGGTCTTCTGGGTATTTTTCAAAATACCCAGAAGACCCTGGGAACGAGGTTGACAAGTGGAAGACTGGGCACTAAACAGCTGGTCACAACAAGAACAATATGGCGGAAAGTGTGAAATCAATGTTTTTATGAGGAGTTTAGTGTCATTATCTTTGACCGCGTTCACCAGATGCTATCGCAGCTCAGCTTCAGTGTGAGCGATAATGTTTTCAGTTAGAATCGTGAACGCAGATTTTTACAGCAGCGAGCCGATACAAGATTTAGACCCCACTCACTCGTTGTTCCGCGATGCAAAAGTTGAAAAAGTCCCAGTGATTCGAGTGTATGGAGGCACTTGTAACGGGCAAAAAACGTGTTTACATGTTCATGGAGTATTCCCGTATATTTATGTGCCTTATGACGGCACTCAACCAACAGATAAATACCTCAAACAATTCGCAACCAGTGTGGACTTTGCGGTGCAAGTTGCTCTCGGAAGAGCATCGTCTTGTACGCAACATGTCTTCGACATCGAGGTTGTTCGCGGGATGTAAGTCTGTGGCGACTAGTTACAGATATACTATTTCGTGCTCGTTATGTAAATATTTATCAGTGAAACTTATGCTTTGTTTACCACTTTGATATGTTGGTTGTTACTGTTTTTCATTCATAAAAAGCCAGTGACTAGATATATCAGTTTGCTGAAAGCGAATTTTGGACAGCAATGATTCGAAATGAAATTATATTGGTCCTCCGGTCTTTACAGCTAGGCAGAGGGAAAAATACTTAATACGTACATTCATTCATACTTTATTGAATTTTTATTCGCAGGTTTTTAGGAGTTCATTACATTTCCTAAATTTGTATTATTGTTGAAGGGGGGGAGGGGGTAGGGTGGCTGTGACAGCACATGTTTTTAGGCCCAGATATTGGGGCCACATTCCTCTGGACATTTTTGATATCAAGAGTCTCCACAATAGCATTTCCTGCCTTCTCAGCGTAGTCTCCAGTAACTTTAACCCTTTTAGCCCCATCCAGTTTATCAGTATGTAAATTCTCCTTAAATTACATGTATCCACACAAAATAAGTTGTTTGGTAATGAGAATAAAGCAATTGATCATATGCATCAATTTATTTAAGATGAAAAACAAAATTCCCCCAACCTGTTTATACGAAAACTATAGAGACAGTTGAGAAAAATTCAGCAATTTGCCATACATATATGGCGTATTTCAGGCTGGAAGGGTTAATAGCCCATTTCTCAAATTATGCTCCACTGCTCACAATTTATAAAACCTTGAAGTCGAGGCTAGGTGCTCATTTTTCATGCATTTGTTGTATATTTGAGCACCTAGCCTCGATTTCAAGGTTTTGTTTGTGAGCAGTGGAGCTAAATTTGGAAATGAGCTATTGGCTCTGAACTTGTAGAAAATCTATCTTAATTTGCATGATAGCATCAAGTTACTTGGTAACTACTACTAATGGCTTATTTTATTTAGCTTTTTATTCCCTCCTGAGGATAGTAGTACATTTGGCATTAATCATAGAGTAGAAAATGGCAATGGTTTTTTTGAAGGTCAAAACAAGCCTGTCAAAATTATTTGATTGTGGAGGAGGAGGAAAGGGAGTATTTTTGCCCCCTTCGTCTGCCTGTTCAGACTGGATTACAAAATAACTTAGTTTGGTAATGAAAACTTGAATCACTTCATAGAAATGGAATGTAAAAACTCAGATCACTTCACAAGCACCTTGGTTAGATCATTAAAACCAAGATTAGTTCACTAAAATTTGATGGAACTCTGTGCAGGTTTTGTTACTACTTATTATTTAATACAGTACCACACTCAACAATACAAACAATTGTATACGGAAGTTCTTAAGGTAGGGGATCACCTTGTAAAATGGAGAGGTTGTGAGAGCTTTTTAGAGAGGGATGGCATCAACTGAGCTTTTGTAAACTTTTGATGTTAAAACAAATTTATTATTCAGAGACATGTTTGTATTTAATTTATAAACAATTTTAATTAGTAAATGAGGTTTTGCAGTAATTTTGATGTTAAATCATTTCTAGACAAACCTGTATTTATGAACAATCATAACCTGTGTCTGACTTCAATAAATATTTGTTTCTCTGTGTTTGTTCTAAAGACCGTTCTATGGCTTCCATGAAGATGAAAAAGAGTTTCTGAAGGTTTCCTTGTATAATCCACTTCTAGTCTCCAGGTAACTATGTTTGTTAATAATTTATTAGTTAACAAGATTTTGATGCTCATCTTTGTAGGTTAAGCATGAATAGGAAAAGCAGAGATTAGAACAAATTTTGTTATGAAAATCCCGTTTTCCGAATCAAACTTCAATTTGCATATTTAATTTTGCATAGCTTATTTTTATAAGTGATAACATCATCTAATTAACGTCAAAAGATGTGCTCATAATCTGCAGGTACTGAAAGTTTCATTTTGATTGCTTCATAGCTACAGATTTTAGGTTGAAAAAACCTTGGGAGGCTCCATTTGACTCCCACCCCCCACACCCTCCCCTGGATGTTCAAGGGTTAATGTATCGGTAGTTATAAATTAGTTTTTATCATAATCTAAGGGAGGGCAACAGGTTTATCAGTTTTAACTGTAAAGTGTGACCCATTTAGTTATTATCAATATGTATGTTATTATATTCTGACCAGTATTTCACTGACCCCATTCCTCTTGCAGAGTGGTTGAGCTACTTCAAAAGGGTGCCGTAATGAACAAAGTGTTTCAGCCTCACGAGGCACACATCCCTTATATACTACAGGTACTGTGGAACGATAAAATATTTTGGGGGGGGGGGTGGTGAAGGGGGCTTTGGCTATACAAGGATACTGAACATTATAATATGTTGTGAATTATTAGTCATATTGATGTGGCAATATTGATTAACCCTATCCTATGTGGGGCGGGGGGGGGGGCAGAAAGTGCCCACACTAAATTCTCATAAATTGGTCATTATTACTTTGGTATTAATAATTGTTTAAAACCAAGTTGAGGCTAATGCTGAGTAATTGAGTCAGTAGTCAATGCCTTTAATAGCATTATGAGCTATTTACAACTCTGTGTATTGTTGGAGGCTGGGGCTTCCTTTGTTGTTCTTGTTGATATTCCCTCAAGTCCCAATAAAACAGACAGCAATGTTTTGTGGTGAAGAGTTTCAGGCCCACAATACATAGAATATCACTATAATGGCAAGGTGGGACACCAATGGCTGGGTAAAGTTGTGTAGACAGAGTACAAATGAATTAAGTATAAAAGAACAGTACATGAACAAGGGCCACACTGAACTGTCTTGAGTCTCTTAACACTTAATAAAAGCCATTTAAAGTCAAATATGTGTACACAATTAAACTCTTATCTGTATAGGGAACACTGTTCTCTTTCCATTCTTTCCCAATTCATTGTCCATTTCAAGAGAAATCCATGATCTGTCTGCCTTTGTTTAACAGTTCTTCATTGACTACAACCTTCATGGAATGAACCTGCTAAATACCTCATCCGTCAAATTCAGAGTTCCCATTAGACTGACAGCAGGTAGGATTGTAAGCACATATTGGTTATTAACAGTAGCATCTGTTAATCACTGGCACTGTACATATTATATTGATTTCTTTAAAAACTACCATGCATGACTGTGTTTTTGAACTTACTTTGCTTCAAGTGGTCTTACAAATGAGCATGTCCCAAGGAAAATTTAAGGAGTCACACAAACATCTCATATGAAAGTGACACATAACAGTAATTACAAGTCACTAATGACCCAGTGGCCCTCTTTAAACACAATTTCCAATGATAGTGAAAGAATTTAATAAATATTTGAAGATACTACCAGAGGAGTGTTTTTTGATAAATACAAAATCAGTCACAAGTAGTTGTCATTCAGTATACATGTACATACAACTCAGAAAATCAATCATTGTGAACTTTCTAGATATTCTCCCACCCCCACCCCCACCCCTATACCAACCCCTGTTGATCGAAACCCACATTCTGTAGATAAATGAATTTATTCAAATGTTTCATCCCCAGGGGGTACTGATGGTAAGAATGTGTACTTGGTGGCAAAAGGTAGCAAGAGCCCTGTAACTAGTCCTCGGGATTCCAGCCCACCAGGCAGTCTCTGGGCGTTTTCTGCAGTGGGATCACAAGGCGAGATCTGGAGTGAAGATACAGTTCCTCAGTAAGTGAGAAAATAAATAATTACCAGTATAGATTACAATATACGGTTTAACGTTACCCAGTGTTTTTCTTAAGGTTTGGGAAATGGGGTACACTGAATGGAAAAAAGGTACACCTTGGTTTAAGGTCATCGAATGTTGAAGTTGTGAAGGTCTGGGGACTTGTTTCCCAGAACACTGAGTTTTAGTTAAATAATTGCAGGTTAGAGTTGTATTGAATTTAAATGTTGTCTTTTAAAAAACTGCCAGGTGTCACTGCTGGGGAAAGGTGGTACAGTCACCGGGGAAAGTTGGTGCAATTTGCCAGTGTACTGGCCTTAAGAAAAACACTGTTACCTGCAGTAGGGCATTATTTATTTTCACAAATACAGTTCCCAAAAGATCAGTGCATTAAGTTGGGACTTTACTGGATCCTTTGTCAAATGGTCCAACAGAAGTTTGCTTCAACCCTGTTAACTACAGTCATGTATAATCCATTCAACCACCCTCAAAACTGAACCATCCATACTGTGTATTCAGCATCTTAGGCAGAACTGCGATGGAGATGTTTGTATTTGCTATTATTTTGTATACTCTACATGTTTTACCCAGCTATACAATGCAGCAAGATTGTACAGTCTTATTGTGGTACTATCCCTTCAAGTTGAGTCCTTTGTGTTTCAAAAGAATCGTAAATGTTAGGACTAAATCCCAAAAATCTATTCATGTATGTACCTGGTGTTTTTCCTTGCAGAGCTTTCTGGCTCGGATCTGAAGTGGAGAGGCAGAGTATGTGTGAACTGGAGTGCGATGTGCTGGCATCTGATATTCTGAACAAACATGATATCGGAGGTATGACTCAATGAGAAGCAGTTACACTCGAGAACCGTTGTCAGAAGAGTTTTGTTGTTTAGTTCTAACGTCACTTTCGTTGACTGTAATTATGAATGTAATAATAACAATAGCAATAAAAATGATAATAATAATAATAATAATAATAATAATAATAACAACTTATTACTCATTATAACTCATTCTTCATAAAAATCGGACCTACAAAGATGGCTTCTGTAAAGGATAACACTTAGCATGGTCCAAGGAAATATGAGTTTTGAAGTTTTGTGCACCGCCTTCTGATTTGAACAAAGCAAACGAAACAAGCCTAAATTACAGATCCTATCGTGGTTTGCAAAAGAATATTGTGCTAAGCAAGAGTCAGCTTTTTTGAAATAGCTTTGTACAGTCTACAAATATGTAGAGCTACTACAACGCTCCGCTGGGTGTACTGAGGTAGAATTGGTAAACCCTGGCCCGGTAACTGGCGTTGAATCAATTTGACGTTATAGCGCGTTTTTACGTGACACATAGGTGCATGTACAGTCACACAAAGTTCGTCTTATCACTGGATGTTTGTACATTTGCGAGACTCATACACTCGCCTTGTCACGAGATATTTGTACACGTTTGAGTCACACATCTGACCTTATCACGCAATGTTGCTTTTGTGTCTCCAGCCAATGTTGGTACCAATCCTGGCCTTGTCGCAATCTGGGAAGATGAAAAGCAGAGGAGGCGGGAAAAGAATGAATCATCTCAGTTGATTCCTGCCCCATCGCAGGGTTGGTGCCTTTTATCTTATAGTTTTTTATATTTTCATTTTTATAAACACCATATATGTTACAAGTATGGGACTAATATTATGAGTTGTTTCAACAGAGAGAGGACACATACCTGTGTTTGAGTTAGAAGCCCGGTACAAGGCCAAAATACGGGCTCTGATCCAAGAGCGAGATTCACTGGTGTAAGTATCATTCTTAAAGCGTTGATAATTATCCACAGTACTCGATATGTCAGTTACGTGGTCACGAGATAAGCGACCTACGTAGCCAGACCTAATTCGACCGACAACTGTTCTGGTCGGTCATGGAGACGCTGAACTTGCAAGTCTTCAAGTGTTTCTTAAGCCGTTTGGATTCATTTTGGTGACACAGTGGCCAAGTGGTTAGTGCGTCTGATTCATAACTAGAAGGACGTGAGTCCGAGCTCTGTCCTGAATACTGTGTTTTGTTATTGAGCAGGGCTCTTTACTTGACTTGTTCCAGTCGATTTAGCTGTATAAATGCATGAGTATCAGTTTCTGCTGCGGTATAACCTGTGGTGGGCGTGCCCTGTCCAGAGGTATTCACAAAGTCTGATCTGTTTTAACATTACGTAAACCGGGGATAATTGAAACGCCGGTCGTAAAATCCGCTTTGCACGGGAGACGATTTGGCCGTTTTGAGGGGTTTACTTTGGTTCCATTCAAAACCGAAATCATTTCTTAATCTACCTACTTGCTTTCCAACACATTTCCTGAAAGGCAGCTGTGGTAGGCAGGTACACAATGCTTCAAATCTGTTCTGATCGGTTGTTAACGCTGGTTCATTTTTAGGTAAAGAACTGTGTAGCACTGAGTATCAATAAACCAATTTCTCATAACCTGATGTGGTTTTCGTTGCAGACAAAGTCAAATCGAGAAGTTTGGCGAGGACAGTCTGTCTCCCGAGGAGGTAGCTTTACTCCACGATTCTATCCCTTTGATCCTGGCCTCCCAGCAAGCATCGCCTCCTACGTCACCTCCGGTGACGTCATCAGAACTACTGTCAAGTTTACAAGCCGGTGCCATGGAAACACCACAAGATGTTGGTAAGTATAGTCTCAGGGACTAGAAACAGCAGGAAGGGATCGTTCTTAAGTCATGTATGGCCATGGAAGCGTCATGGAGATTCACCCCTTGTATCTTCTTGTATGTCTATCCTGTCGCAAATCATGCCTTCGACCGTCACTTACTCATTATAGTTTTGGGTCTTTTATATCGTAAGCTGCTGCATTGCCCCTCGGTATCGTCCAACATAACCGAGACAAAATTGCCGAAGTTTCAGTCGGTACAAAACTTTGCCGCCTGTGTCATTAGTGGTGGAAATAAATACGATCACGTCAACCCCATCCTGAAAAAAAGATGTTTTGGCTACCGGTGAAATCACAATTGTCGCGAAGCCAACCTTCCCTACAAGTGCATAAATAACTTGGCGCCTGAGTATATCTCTCCTCTAAATTTATCAGACGTTGGGAAATCACATGAATACTCAAAACGCCGCTCTGCAAAAACAGAAACAGACCAGCGTAATTTTAACTATTGTACCGTAAACGCTTACGTAAAAACTTTGTTGTTTGTGGTTTTAGTGGTTGCTGAAGACGAACCAGTTGTCAACCAGAGTATTGCTCTTGAGATCCTGGAAGCCAGCCAAAGATCACAGTCCCAGATATTAGTGTGTGAGTATTACGACTATTACATAGTTAATTGATTTAAAGAACGCTACTTGAAATAACTTTGATTTGGTGTGGTTTTCCTGCATTTACCGAAACGTACCAGGTGCAAAATATGTCGAAACTTGTTTTCAGTTTTTAAACTAGTACCAGTAAAGAACTAAGTGAAATATCGTGTTTGCTGAAGCGTTTTTAGGAAATTTAATGTTGTATGAAAACCCCGAGATGAACCATTGCAACTACCAAAACGCTGTCTCCCTTAAGACGAGTTTGGCAAAAGTTGTAGTGATATCTTTGTTTTCAATGTTGTTGTATAGTCTTGAGTACAGAAGACTTTTTTTTACAAGTTTGCTGTTGAAAAAGAATACAGAATTTAAGCAAACGGCAGCTATTATGATACTGTAGCTAAAAGGAGCTAATTTGGAAAGATGAGAAAGATGGTTTAAGTGAGAGAGAAACAGAAGAAAGTTAAACACACACAAGCAGACGAGTATATTTTGATTGAGCTACAAAGGAAGTATAATTGTACATCAGTATATACATCTTGAGACTTACAGTTGATCAGTAGTATACGAAATGACTGGGAAGGATTCTCTCACTGATAGCAAATCCGCTGGATCAAGAGATCGTGGATATTTTGGTCAGTCTCGCTGGCGGCAGTGAGGAACCTTTGAGCCAACAGACACAACTCAGTCATGGTGTAACACCAGTATCTGGTATGTAATCGTAACATCGGCAACACAAGTACTTTAATAAACGTCGAATAGTTGAATCCGGTTCAGTATAAAATTTGTGTATATGTTGAACTTTTCCCGAATGTAAAGTTTAAATAAGTATTAAGCTTTCAACTGTACAAGAGCACAGGCGACCAAGTTCCATCACATCAGAAGTATCACACCACATTCATAAGGTAAATCCTGACCACAGCAATCAACATGACCAGTGCAACAATTCTCACCACCGAATCAAAATGGTTTGAGAGAGGGGTAGAGGAGGCACTGTATATCCGAGCCTATACCCCACGCTCAACAAGGACGGCGGGCGATATAACAACCTATCGCCTGTGTGGAACAACCTTATTAGATCGAGACTTAAACATCCCAGGCCCAGGCCCTCGCAACCAACTTAGAACGACAAACACTCGTTTCATTCTCATTGTGAGCAAGGCTACATATGTAGTTGAAAACTTGATGCTTACGTAAGCTTTACATTCGGGGAAAAGTTCAACATAAACACAAATTACTTTAATACAATATAAGGCGTAATGATTAGTTACCAATAAGCTACATGTAGGTACACAACGCCATAATACCGTAAAACGTCAAGAAGAATACCTCGAGATGAAGCCATTCTCGGAAAGAAGCCACCCTCTTTAGTTTGCAAAAATAATCTCGAAAAAAATCCGTTGGCTTCTTTTCAAGAGAGTATAGGCTTCCTTTTTCTTCTTATTATTACTCTTTCTTCTTTTTCTTTGTTTATGGGCCTATGCCTTCTGTAGTCCTACTGTTTTATAGCAGCTGCTCTCCATGTTTGCAGCATTCTTTTTGAAAAGATTGCCCCGTCTTCACTTTGCAAGAGTAATCTCGAAAAAATTTGCCGCAACATTACCATCTTAAGTACCCATGACTAGCTCCCATCTGGCCTTGTAGCTCAATTGGTAGTGCAACGGTGATCTGTTCCGCAGTTTGCGGGTTCGAATTCCGCCGGGGTCAGAGATTTTTTCTTTTTCTCCGCGTGGGTCCATTTCCTCGCTAGGGCTCGTAGTACTTGGGATATTTGTAGAGCACTTTTTATCTTATCAAATTTATCCAGATATCATTCAGTCTCGTAAAGAAGCCTATCTTTAAAAAAACCCCATCCAAAGGTGCTGATTAAAGAAGAAGCCCACGGGTTTCTTTTCGAGAATTAACGATATTACAGGTAGCTTTTTTAACATCTTGAAGGAAAGATTGAAACTTCTCAAAATCACATCCAACTCATTATAGAGAAAGTAATAGATCATTAAACACAAACACAAACAGGTGACGTAGGTAGCGATACAGAAGACAAAGATGAAGCTGTTTCAGATGAAGATGAAGAATCGCTGCTGATGTCTCAGAGAGTCTGGGACGATACAGACCCGGAAATTGTTGAAGAGCTTGCAGCGCAAGCAGAGACGACCAGTAACAGGTGTGGTTTGTTCTTCACTTTTTAATTATAGCCTCATGTTTTGTTGAAAGTCTGTTAGTTTACATGTTTGAAAGTGTGTTAATATTGAATATCACAATATTTGTACATTAAACTCGTATTTTGTTATAGAATTAGCTGCGGGTGTTACCCTCGCGGCTTCCAAAATTTGGGGACAACCAACGACTTTCAACTTAATTGGCACGCGGAAATGTCTAAACTGACTAAACAAGTATGCAAGGTATTCTGCTAAACAAAACGCTTGATAAACATCAGACACCGTAAAACCGGCTATATACCACTATTAATTCACCTTACGTAACAGGGCTAATAAAATAACTTCAAGGTAACCCTTCAGTAACGTATAGTACTGTTACTAGCGTGGTCCTGTAACAAAAAATTTTGCATAAAAAGTTAAATCATAGATAACATAATTACAGTTATAAACATTTAAAAGCTGCAATATTCACTACAAATAAAAATCTTTTTCAAGTTTTCTAAACAGTACTCCCCTTCTTAGAATTAATATAGATGAAGCGGACTGGAAAGCACTGGATAATAATACTTACTAATGACTTATATTTTAGGATGAGCCAGCACGAATTTGACGTGGAAGGGATGGACGATTCCTGGACGTGTTCATTTGTGAATGACATACCACAGGTCGATGGTGCAGGCGACGAGAAACCAACCGAACCAGTTAATCTAGATGAGGTAGAGCTCACTGGCGATAGACATCTTTCACAGGAGTCTAATTCCTCCACCGACAACTTAATGAACGATAGTGAAGATGCGTCCGAACCAGTAAAGCAAGACATTGACAAGGAAGAGGAGACTAACTCGGGGAAATCGAGATTCAGCAGTTTTTCTAGCCTTTCCTTTGACCTTTTTGGCCTCGGAAACAGGAGAATATTTTCAAGGAGCAGTTTTGCCAGTAATTCGGCCGTTTCCACCGATGATGAAATTGACGAGACATGGTACAACAATAGCAAATATGTCAAGACTTACTCTTGTAGATCGAGTCCCTTTAAATTGGGTAAGAGCGGTTCTTCTGATTCCAAGGAGGAGGATTCAGAGGAAACATGTCACAGCCCCAGAAAATCTACAAAGAGCTACTCTCGTAAGAAAAGTCCTTTCAAAGCGAGTAAAAGTCCTGCAAAAATCTTAAAATCGTCAAAGAAAACGAAAAAGCGCTCAACTAGTCGCACTCCAACAAAGTCAAAGCCAGTTGTAATAGAAATAAGTTCTTTCGAGAGTAGTGAAGACGAAAATTTGAAAGGAAGTGAAGATACTTTTGGGTTGCATGTCAGTGTATCAAGTGGTGAAGGGGACAGTTGTCCAGATTCTAGTGGAAGGGAGAAATCTTCAGATGGAAAATTCAAGAAAACGTTCTTTAGCAGTGAGCCTGATGACTCACAATACAACAAGTTTAAAAGAAAGAGAAACGAACCCAAGTTTACTTCCGTTGTTTCAAAAGACGCTGTTCAGAGAAGTAAGCGACAAAGAAGAACTTACTCGAAAGTCGAAGAAGAAAGTCACGAAGCTGCTAACAGCTCTGACTCCACAACATCAATGAAAGTTGCTCTCTCTGATGCTCGATTCTCAGAGAAACTGAAAGCTACATTCGTAGCTGCGGAGAGTCGAATTAAAAAGCCGTCACGGGTGTCCAGCTCAAGAGACAAAAATGATAAAATGGAAAAAGTGAGTGTGCTACAAAAAGAAATACCTGCCAAGAGTTTTCGTTCATATGACGAAATGCCGAGTGAAGTAGATGATGACACATCAAAGGAAAAGAATACCATTTTACCTGAGAAGTCTGCCTTTAAGAAATTGTCGCTATCAAGAAAGGGAATGCGGAAGAAAGAAGCTGAAAGTTCGTTATATCTTTCAGGACCCTCGACTCGCCGTCAAAACTCGCATTCAGCTACGTCTGCAGCAGAAAACAAAGTTGCAGAAGAAGACGATATTTACGAAAGCGAGGTTTTTACTTCGGTGGTATCCCGTGCAGGACCTTTCTTCTCCAAAGCAGAATCTTTGGAAGAATTAACAAAACCAAATAAAGCAAGAAAAGTCAAACAGTTTTCTAAATGTCGCACAAGGACTGCAAGCTCGTCCGAACGCAGCTCACAGGAAAGAAAATTCAGAACAAGGGTCCAATCTAGAAGATCTTCTGAAGAAAAAAAATCAAATCAAATCTCGATTTTAACAAACACTTCACCTGAAACAACAGTATTTTCAAAAAGAGCTAATCCTAAGGAAAAATCTTCTCCCGCAAACAGAGCCTTAGTTACAAAAAATACTCCCGCGAAAACTTCTCGTAGAATAACCAATCCCAAAGAACCCGTTTCCCCAAGAAGAGGAAGTCGAGTTCGTCGTCAGTTGAAGAGGTATGGCTTTACTCCGCTTCAGTTCGAAGAATCGCCATCAATGGGACCTTCTGAAAGTGTAGTGTTTAAGACCACAGAAGAGAATCATGGCAATTTCTCAAAAACTCTTGTTTCATCAGATCGGTCAAAAGATAGTATTCCAGCATCAAAATCTAAAGTAGTTTTGTCCAGACAAACTCAACTAAGTCCAATGTCCACTCTTGGTATGAAAACACGCAAGAGAAAATTGAATGAGGACGTGGACGAAGACGTTGCAATTTCATCAGAAGAAACTAAAAAGAAGAGGTTGTCCCTGCAGTTAAGATCATCAGCCAGAAAACAAGTTGATGGAAACAGACGAACCGGGACAAGAGAATTTAAAGCATCAACTTCAGCAGGAGACAGGCAGAAAAATGCAACTGCTGGAGAAGGAAGAATACGAACAAGCGTTTTACGAAAGCTAAGAAATGCCCGCAGAATAGCAGAAATGCAAGTGGATCAAACAGAAGAATACAGCAAACAAGCTGCAAATAGTTCAAATCCCATATCTGAAGAGAATTTGGAAATTTTTGAAAAGCTTGAAAATGTAAGTGGAAGTGGACCATCGAAAGAATCCGCAGCAAATACTGCCGCCTTAAAGACCGTATCAAGTGAAATATCCTCAACACAAAAACCCAAAGAGATGCAAGTTGTCGTTAATGAAAACACTAAACAAAAAACTGCTTTAGAAGAAGTTAAATTGCTTTCCACAGGTACCGCTCAAGACATCGTTGCTAATCCTGTCAAATCTGACAAAGCCGATCTTGATGTTTCGGAACCGAATCTTTCTCCGACTGACAGTACAAAGGAACTCTCATCAATCCTCGATGAAATTGTTGAATCGGAAATAGATACAGAATCTGGTGAATCTGATCGCTTCTCTGCTGTTCACTATCATGGGTTGCAGCCTGCATTTGAAATTGCAATGCCACGAGAGCTCAGAACCAACAGAGTGAGTGTTTCCTCAGAAGAAATATCCCAAGAAATTGCAACGATTTTGCCTACTTCTCAACTCGAAAACAAGTGTAGCCCTCCACCTGATAACAGATGTCAAGAGTTATCGTCAATTCTCGAAGACTTTATTGAATCTGAGATTACAAATAAGGACAGTAAATTGCTTTCGACTTATTTTGCCTCAGAAACTGCGCCACACCAAGAGCAAGTGCAGAAAGCAGAAAGTCTTACTCGGGATGCCAATCTTGTTCAAGCCAAATCTTGTGAAGATTTATCTCCAAATGCCTATAGCGTGAATATACAGGCTACCGGCGATAATACTAACAAGCATCGTCTTTCTTCGGATAATCTTTTTGAGGAAGCTGTGGAGGGATATACGTCACTATCAGAAACTTACCAAAACTATACTTCCATTTCTAAAAGTAGCGGAACTTCCGAGGGTATTAACCAGCATACAGATGTCTTCCCAAAAGAGGCAACACCCGTTACTGGGAAAGAACATCCGGAAGTGGCAAGCCAGAAAGATCACGTAATTTGCAAGCCCTCACTTGAAGAGGGCACTGGAAATGCTGACAATAAAGATGTTGATATAACTGTCGAAACAGACCATGTGCAGTCAGATATCCTGGGGAGAAAAAATGATGATGGCTCTGTCATGAATCGCGTTGTTCACGCAACTGATACCCAGACAGAACAAGAAAACCACAAAAGAGTAACTTTGATACCTTGTGAGATGATTGGGCCAAAGGAATCTAATATATCCTCCAAAGAAAAGAAGAGTACTTATGTTGACTGTACGAAAGCAAGTGGAATGGTGAACTCAGCTGACAAAGAGGTACAGTCTTACACACAAAGTACAAGGCCATCGTTAACTAGTGCTGTTGTTTCCACTAGTTCATCAGCTGCCAGTGATTCTATCGCTATTTCTTCAGCACGAGCAATATCTTCCGGAAAGTCTTTTAATGCAGCAGTGGATGTGGGCGAAGCCGTCTTAAGAGAAACTCCTGCTAGTGAGGATAATACTGATACTGAGATCACAACGATTCCCGATAGTCCGATGGAAGGTGGCTCAGAAACATCCGCAGACTCTGAAGATGACGTTTCTCCCTCAGAGACTACAGACTGTTCAGTGAACAAAAGTCCAAGACCTACTGTCCCCGGGAGCGGATTTACACCCAGTGACATTATTCCAGTTGAAGAAGCTGATCATCCGAGCTCCTCACACTCTACAGAATATGAATTTGTGTTCCCGAAATCTAAGAGTGTTTGCCGACTCGAGGAAGCCAAGTCAGAGAACGATGCAGCATTTTCTGAAGAGAAAGTGACAGATCTCCAAGCAAATGCACTGTTTAACATGTCTTACATGTCACCTGAATCCGTCGACGTGTCGACTGTATCACCACCCATCCCCTCCTCACCACAGGTGGCCCAGGGATCACAAGAAGTTGCTGAACCTACAAAGGACACAGAAAGCCTCAAGTCAAGGCAGCCTGTGGAAACTACATACAGAATTGCATTTGGCGTTGATGAAAACAATTCAGTTATTACGCAAAAAGAAAACAAATCATTGGGTTTGTCTGTGTCCGCCATCAGCGGAAATAGCGTTTCTCTCTCTTGGAATGAATCGGAAAATTCAACAAGAGGAAGTGGTTGTTTCGGAACAAACACGAACGAAGAACCAAAGGATAAAGCAAACCTTGACAATGTGCATATTTCTAAGAACAGTGACACATTTAAACAATTTGTGCGTGCAGAAGAAGAATCTGCAGGAGAGTCAATTGCAGTTGTAGAGAGAAAATGCCTTGGGAATTTTGATGGTGATAAACAAAGTGTAATGGAGACGAATGTTGCAGCTTCTTTAGTCAATGAAGACATCAAGTTTGAAACTGATTCGTCGCAAACACGCTCTAGCACTGAGAGTAGTAGCAATGAAACTGTTAACAAGGAGAGGTTATTATTATGCGAAGAAGATCTGAATATGAGCAGCACGCAGACATCAAGTGCGGATGCATCAGTAGTCAGTATGTGTTTAACAAATTATTCCCTGCAGAAGGAAGTCAGGAACGTGATGGAACACGTCGACGACCCTCAAGAAGACAGCAGTGCATCTGCCGAGAAAGCCACTGTCGTTCCCCCTGGAAGTCAAATTGTTTCTTCGGACAACATAACTTCATCTGACGACAATGTATCTTCCAACGTGGATGAAGCAATCTGTAGCACTAATTCCTTTCATGACGTTGATCACGAACTTTCTCACGATGTTCAGCCGATCAAATCACAGTCAAGTCCTGGTGTTTTTCAGCTTTATATGCCCCAACTCACTGATAGCAAAGACGAGCTGCCAGATGCGTCACAGCATTCTGTAGTAGACCGCAAATTAGGAAAGGAAGATGATGGTGGTGACGTACAGCTTTTTATGTCCCAACTTCCAGACGACAAAGATGATCTACCAGCTTCGTCACAACGTTCTTTAGCAGACCGCAAATCAGGAAAGGAAGATGATAATGGTGGCTTTCAGCTTTTTATGTCCCAACTTCCAGACGACACAGATGATCTGCCAGATGCGTCACAACGTTCTATAGTGGGCCACGGACCAGGAAAGGCTGAACAAAAGACTATTGCTATAATGCCATTGAAACCACCACCTTTAAAAAGTGAAATCAGGAACAGTTTAAAATACTATGGGTTACCAAAACAAAGGCATCAAGATCCGTTCTGCAGCAACCCGGATGATATCCCAGAAAGCGTCAGGTAGGTCGTCTGGTTTCAAGATTTTGGCGTTTTGAAATTCTCAATCTACCAGCGTCATTATTTTGCTTATGTTTTGCTGGTACAAACTGTATGGTTTAAGTTCATCTGATTTTAACTGTTAATGTACGCAGTTTCTGAGTATTTGCAGTTTCCCGGTGAATTTTAAACACTTTTTAGATTTCATGCGTCAGTTTAGTCAGTCCGCTTATTTCAAACCTAAATCTGCGGTGTTTTTATGGTTTTTCGAAACTAGTGAGGTAACTGTTTTTAACCATCAGAACACTTGCTAGCGTTTTCTATAACAACTAATAATCATTAATGCTTATAGAAACATTAGCGGGTGTTCTAATTGTTTCCGAAGAAATTTACCGTTATCAGTTCACAAATAAAACAGATATCTCTTATTTCGATCAATTTAGAACAAATTGAAAATGTATGCCAAATTTCAAATCATTACCAAGCACGCATGCAAAAAATGCGTCGATACGTGTCGTTGTACATCAACATTATTATTTCCATTAAACCACGATAAACTTAAACTAATTTTTAACTGTTGGACAAACTGGTTTCGTACATATTTTACCTTTAGAAATGTTGTAATCTTATGTAGAGAGGTTACTTACAGGAGTATTATTAGACTGTGGATTAGTATAATTGAATTAAACAGAAAGTTAGAGCGGCTTCAGTGTTGTTTGCGTGTGTGTTATATGTTTACCTTATATGTGTTTAAAGAGTTTTTATGTCGGCCCAGATGCGAGGCAGCGTCGCAATTTTTCCTTTCGTAAACGGTCGATGCAATTTCGAACAACAGTCTATTGTCGTTTTCATGAAAAACGTAATCGCGGAAATACAACTAATACTAACCCTGACCCTGACCCTAACTCTATCCCTAATCCAAACCAAAAATAACTCTAAGAGAAGAAGCTAAATCAAATTTAAGAAACTAAAAGCTAAGAAAAAAAGACAAAAGAACTTCCGTGTTTTGATACTTTGACCACTAGCATTCCAGCCCTTACTCTGCCACTACGCCAACAACCAGAATCATTACCATTCACAATTTTTTTCCCTATGTATCCGACCATTTACGAAGTGGAAATTGGCAGCGGCGTCCTTGGATGTTTTTAAATAGGTGTCTTTCTATCCTTGCTAGTTACCTGTTTAAATCGTAATAATTTCCACAACACAGTACAGTACAACACAAACGAATGTCTTGTGTTTTTGAAAATTAAACAGCACATAAAATTTTTGTTGCGGTTGTCTTACTTTCCTAATACTTATTTACTTCAGAGACGTTGGTGGTAAAGTGTTGAAGGTTGGGTCCAAACTGGTGAGTGCACATTAGTTTAGGAAAGCGTTAGATCTGAAGGGCCACAGGGGGATTACACTTACTAACGAAAATTCAAGAGGACTGAGCTAAACTGAAGAAAAGAAGAAAAGTAGATTTCGACCGTGCGGTCATCATCAGTGGTATGGTGGAAAATTTGCATGCAGCTTGGTTTTGTTCGATTTTAGGTTATTCTCGAGGGAAAGAGTTTTGCGATAAAACAATGTGCTTGTTTTTGAGGCTAGGCTTGTGTATTCATCTTGTTTATGATCATTGAAGCGGCAAAATAAGACATTATGTGAGGAAGTGTTTGTTTTGTTTTTGACTTACAAGCCCCAGTTCGAGCACTTGAGGGCATCGTGGCTAAGTAGATTGGCAATCCGTGTCTCCTCTCGGATGTGCTTGAAAGTGGTGATCCTGAGTTCTAGCCTACCCCTGGAGCACGGCTGTGCACAATCAACTAAAGCGCCTACTACCAGTTGGGGATTTCAACCACTTAAATCTCTCCATTTGATTTGTACTTGGGGTTTATTTTTTGTGCTCCCATTATGTGGATTTAAATCTGTTAAGTTCGACTGTATTATTTATCTGTATTTGTATGTAAGCCCTGAAAACAAATAAAAATTATTGTTTTGCTGTTGTGTTACCACAAGCGTTACTATGCGACCCTTTAGGGTTCTCGTTGCCTTTGAAGATTCTCCCGAGCTGCCGTCAATCAAATACGTACTTCAAACTAGGCTGCATGTTCTGGTGGCTGGGAAGGTGTTCTAAAGTGTGCATATCTGCAGATCTATGAATTGTGATTGTTTATATTCTACTTCAAACAATTAAACTGTATGTTTGGTTTACGGAAGCCCAGAACCAATTTCGAACTGGAGATTGTTTTCAAAAGTAGCAATAAAAGCATCGGTAAAATCATAAGGATAATACTTCTGCTTTGTCACCCTTGTTGTTGATT
>JAOBYE010561191.1:0-12638 GCA_025403585.1 Parazoanthus swiftii
TTACTGAGACTCACCCACAACTCCTAACTTTATAGTGTAGCAATAAAGAGGAGAGGTCAATCCCGTTTGTTACATGTGTTTTTAAAAATGACGACACCCCAGAACCCCTACAGAACCCCCACAGAACCCCGTCTGATGGTTTCTTTAGATTTTTGTTTACGTTGAGTAGACGTCATGCCGTTTTATAGCATTTGATTACTATTTTTTTGTACATACGTAGTTAAAAATATCTTGGAGGAAAAAAAAACTGTATCTGTATCCCATACATGTTTACGTATATAGTTTCTAGCGTTTCAAACTTGGAGGTTAAAGCCATGGTTGAAATTTAAATGAGACTCACCCACAACCCCTCACTTTTTAGTTTAGCAAAAAGGGGGGAGGGGTCAATCCCTATGATTGATACATTCCATTTACGCTCATTCGTATGGATGCCATTTACGCTCATTAGTATGGATGCCATTTACGCTCATTAGTATGGATGCCATTTACGCTCATTAATGTGCTAATTTATGGATGCCAAGGATGCCATTTACGCCAGTGGGGGGGGTATACTACTGTCAGTCTATTAAAACATACTGAGCAATTTATAGTACATGTGCAGATACACTGTGCAAAATGTGCTAAAATGTCTTATGTCTTGGTCAAATTCAAAATGTTGTACCGTAAGCAGGATTTTTGTTGGGGGGGGAGGGGGGTGCAAATTTCGTAAACTTGGACTTTTCAAAACCAAATTTATGGGTCAAACACACGTATGGCCGTTTTTTTAGTCGTTTCGATTAACGGTAGCACCAACTGTTACGACGATAAACGGCCTAATCGTATTATTGAACCTCCAAATGTGGACCTTTTTGGGTCCGGGGGGAGGGGGGTGCGTACGCACCCCGCGCACCCCCCCCCTGCCTACGGGCCTGCTCTCTTTGTCGATTTGTAATTCACAAGATTCATGTTGGCCATGCTATATACTTGGCATTCCAGTGTCTAGCGTTTAATACATTAGTGAGCTACAATACATTTGTTTGTTCCTGAATATTTACTGTATGGCTCTTGAACATGACAAAACATGTACAACTTTGAAGACTTCACCTTGAAATTACAACGTTGGGATTGTTACAAGTTACCACCGTCTTGATTGCTACATATTGAAAGGAATTTTCGTCACTCTGAAGTTTGTTCTTCTGGGTCGCCACAAATCCCTACCTCATTCTGAACAGAAGTCTCCAGTAATTGGTGTGCCGCTTTGCTCCAAACCAAAAGGGATATACAGAAAGCTAGCAACCAAAGCAGCAATAATTTATAAACTTTCAAAGTTAATTCATAAACCTGACACTAATGGCAGTCTACCACAACCAATTTCTCATTTTACATTTAATTTTGTAACATAGTAACTTATGTACTGATCAAATAATCATCACCGCATTGTACATGACATTGTACGGTACCTCATTAATCTTTGAGTCTAACATTTTGAAAAAATCCATTTGAGACTGGGTCATCTGCCTAGAAAGAAAAAACCACCTCAAGTAAACTTTTACTGCCATTCTGCTGAAGATCAAGTTGAAAAAAAACCCAAAAGATCGTCCTTTAATTTTGAACCTGTTATCAAAAATCCTAATGCATGTACTGCCAATAGGGCTATTCTTTTTAAATTCTCTTGAAAATGTGAGGCTTCATTTTAACTGCTTTGTCTTAAAAAGAATCAGTACATTTATTTTGTTGGTGTTGCTCAATTTTAATCCATGGCAGTTTATAGGGCCTTGATACAATTTTTTAGGGTTGGAAAATAAATAATAAAAAAAATAAATTTTGGAAAAGGGAGACTGCAACCCAAAGGTAAACTACTGGTAGCAAATCAAGTAAATCCACGTAAATTGTTTTGCTATTAAATAAATCTAAATAGTCTTTGTGTATTGCAGACTTATGCGATAAAAGGTTGACTTGTCTTTTAAAAAGTGAATTAAGCATTCCTTTTCCTGCAATGAACATAAATAAACAACCAAATAATCTTCAATGTAGATCCATTGATCTTGTATGTCCTTCATCACAGGAAAGTTTTTGATAAGAATACAAATGGCTCTCTTAAAAAAGTTGCATTTCTAGTCCAAAGTGAAGAACTGTCACACTGTAAAGATAAAGCACTTAAATAACAGGTTTTGGTACATATACGGCGCTGTGCATTATTCATGTACAGTTACACGTGTTAGTTTCCAACCCTATAGCTAGGCCTGGCAACCCACAACTCGATCTGGAAAGGGAATCAACAAAAAGGTATATGTGATCCAAAAGCCTCTTTTCAGTGTTTTTCTTATAAAATGTTTCCAAACTTGCCGGCAAAAAGGAGGGGCCCCAGCTGTATCACTCCCTTCCCTAAATCTGCCCCTTGTTTGGTACAGATACATATAAAACCAAAACAATACTTACATTCGAATCTGCCCAAGTGGCACAGGTTTACCAACCACATCATTATTGGCAGACCTGCCAAGATGAAAAAAAAAACCTGCATGATTATTGTGCTTAATGCATCTAATTTTTCATTAGATTGAGAAAATAATACCAGTACATGTATACAATATATGGTAGCTAGAGAATAATGGATAGACCCATTGGTGGTCAACAAGGCCATTTTCTTGCATTTCATCGAGTGAACAATGATACTGGCAGTTTTAGCCCATTCCAATTGTATAAACCCGACATATATCTGTAGAAACAGAAAAATGGTGAGGAGGTATTTTTCCATACCAATTGCAGTCAACTTTGTGCATGTTTTTGAAGCTATTTCATTAGATAGGGTCTAAAATATATAAAACAAACAAAAACCGGATAGGGTAAACTTCAGAAAATCAAAAAAAAAATATTATTATGTCTTTTGCCAGATTCTGTAATTTACACTCAAATATGTATGACGTCCTCGATGACGTCACTTATCGACTGAAATAAGTCTGAGATATCATAATTCTCAAAGCAATAGTGTTCAAGGTTAACAAAATACTCGTTCCCAAGCAGTACAATCCGATTAAATCTAAAAATAAAGCAAGATTTTCAAATTTCAGCAAACATGCCCTTCAAAATGCCCAACAGCCGACCCCATAACCTAAATTCTACCACATCACTAAACAGCCAGATAAATTTGAGGAAAAGTCCCACAATATGGAAGGATTATCTTAAACTGTTTGGAATCGTGAGCTACTTGAAGTTGGTGTGGGCATCAAAAGCCCCCCCAGGCGGAATAGGGTTAAGCTAAAGATAAAGAATTAACTTTTACTTCTTTGTCACTACATGTAGTTTACTGCTATGTAGCCACACTATCTTTAAAAAAATCTGAATATTTTCCACATTTAGCTCAAAGTCCAATTTATTTTGCTTTAGTTTTCATTTTCAAGTTTGTCACATCGATCAGCAGATCCTGTAAACTTACATGTATTAATCACGTTGGTGTGGCTTTTTTCACAATACTCCATAGTACAATAAACAATTGACTGCAAATATAGGTATAGTTCCTACCTGTTTTTGAAAGTAGCTTTCTTCACATTTGAATTATTATTGCTCTAAAAACAAAATAACCATGGATATGTTAATTGTGGAACACTCCCCATCTGCTTACATTGTACAATCACGTACTAGTTTGGCCTGATATTTATATTATACCATTTGTATCATTCTGAATTCGAAGTATTTGAAACATAACACTTTCACAAGTGATATGTGATATCTCAGATTTGTGTTCAAAAAAAGCTCCTCTTTACGTCATTATGGGCTTGTGTGCTCAAGCTATAGGCCAGTGTAGTGAAAATGAGGCCTACAGTAATACAGCATCTGACTCCAAAGTCTGATGACTGCATTGGTTCTCCAATACAGTGTACATACATGTCTAATTGGCTTCCTGTGGTTCCTTATACTGTACAGTACAGTCATTCCAACTGCAGTATGGGGGAGGCCTCCTGTCCCCCCCCCCCTGGTCTGTGAGAGGTCAAGAAAAACCTTGTACTGATACTGGCCATTGAAACACATATAATATTACATTAAGTGATTTTCTTTACTGTAGTTTAAAAATAAGGAACCTTCATAAAATTGCTATCCTAGAAACACAGTACAAAAAGAGCATCTTACAAACTCTGAATACCTGTATTATATAATTATATATAATTTATTGTAATCTATTATAACTTAGATTTTCTTTAGAATAAATGCACATAGACTGGTAGATACCCAGCAGAGCCTATCACACTTTAAAAAGCCTAAACTACTTCCATGATGACTGTACAGTGAATGTTGTATTTTGAGTACTTACTGTCTCTTGACAAGCTGCTTTACTTGTTGCCAAGCACTGTGTTTGTGTACTAGGGATCTCATGCTCAGGACTTTGCACACCTAACTTTGAAGCAACGCTGCTTTCAGAGGACTCTTTTCTTTTGTTATTGTGTAAGCACAAATCGCCCTTTGTTGCCTTTTTCTGATTTTCTGCAAATAAAAGCAGACTATATATTTTAACTACTATATATTATGTAAAGAACGTTTGATGTTGCTGATGCACTCAAGCATTTACCAACCTTGGAGCGAGGGGTACTCCCTATATATAAACTTGAAATATACCTCTATTGAGTTGACTCAAAAAACACTAAAAATACTGGAACATAGGCCATATAACAAATATGATCCATCGGTTGAAATACATGTACGAATCTGCCTTTCAAGTGCTGAACAACCACTTTTCACTGTTACTGCATGCATTAGTCATCTACAGGTTACATGTAGCTAGTTATAGCCTACATTTTTTCGTAACTATTAAATGTAATATGAACAGAGTGCTTAGAAAGTTCTTGCTACTTCTTCACAAAGCCACAGTGTTGGTGAAACTAGTCAGAAAAACATACAAGTTTTAAACTAATGACAGCGTAAAGTGTTCTGTTTGCTCTATAGTGCCGCTCAAATATTTTAAAAAGATTTTTAAAAATGTGACTGCACATATTTTAGGATGATCGAGGTAATTAAATATTTAATTGCTCCAAAAAAAATTCTTGCAAGGCCCTACAATTGTTGCCAAAAAGTGCATGTAAAACCTGGTACTTGAAAAAATATCATGAAAAACAAAATTGCTACTCCCTCCCCAAATAATTAAAGGTCTACCCCTTAAGCTCGGAGCATTCGCCTATCTGATGATATTACTAATTCTATATGATTGTCCAAATCACCCCAATAGTCCCCATCGCTTGCAATTTTTTTGGGACAATTAGGTCAATTGGGACGATCCAGATGATTATATGGAAACCAGGCTTAAAGTAGCTGTCTGAGTCTGGTTCTTACCAAACAGGTCTACCTTACCTGAAACAAGTGGCGACCATCCATTTTCTTTCTCTTTAGATACTGCAGCTGTCACATGGGTACTGCAGCTCACCTCGGGGCTGCCGGAAACTTGCTTGCCAGCAGCACATCCCATAATATTAGCCCTCCAGGGGCAGTCCAGCACTTGAGACTGCCCAATGGTGACACGGAAGGCAAAAACCAGAAAAGACTAACCTACAGAGTACAAAGTGAAACTGTTCTTCAGTGTCCCGAAATGGAATTTGTATAATTGCTAGGCCAAGTAAAAAATTATAATTGGTTAGCAACCCCCCAACCACTGAAAAGGGACCAACTCATTTTTTAAAATTTTCATTGTAGTTTTTCTTTAAAAGTGTGTTAATACTGTTTTGTGACTGCAAAACGTGATAGAAGTCTGAATTAGTTGTTTGAAAACTGACCAGATCTGATAAAATGTTGTAATTTTCAGACTATAGCAAATACCATTAAATTTATCACGCTTTTTCCATGCATGCCCATGATAAAGATGAACAACTAACAACATTTAACCTTTTATATGACCAGTGCACTGGAAATCAAATGTACTTAAAATGTTTGTTTTCTGCATTCCAATACCTTTTTGTATAATGATATCATTGGTATGCCTAAACATTGATGCCATTATAACATTAGGGCCGTATTATATGTACAAGAGAAAAAGGACACAGCTTACCCAAGCCGTGCCTCACATAAGACACAAACTGCTCATATAAATGGTATGAAATTCATGTTCGTGACTTGTCCTGGACTAGGGTTTTGAGCTGTTCTTATCTAAGTTGCGTCTTACCTTGGACGTGAAACTGTTTGTATAAATGGCTTGAAAAAGTTGTTCATTACATATAAGACGTGAACATCAAATGCACATGTGAAAGTTTCGCTTTTGTTTTCCATTCTCCAATTAAAGACAGTTGCTTTTCACTCAGACAGAATTAAAAAATGGTAGCTGCAGAGCAAAACCCGCTTACTGTGCCAAAGCCAGCTCTCCGAGTCTCAGTCCAATCCGAATAACAACAAAAAATGAGTCAACAGAAAGCCTCAGAGTACTACACATGTACAAAGAAGAAAAATAATATTATGTGGACTTAAACTAATTATAAAAAATGTATCTCACAATATGCATGGAGTTGTCAATAATTGGATGCAAACTAAGACGTGATATGAGCACTTCAGGTCTTGTGGAAGCCGCAGTCAGTTTTCTTCTTGAATACTAAAGCCACTGGACTGTGTAAGTCACTGACATCTTATTTTCTCTCATACATGTATAAATGGTTACAGGATATGTTTTACTGTATTTTAGCATCAAAACTTCCCAGTCAAAAAAAAAAATTCCCTCATGATCATAATACTTCTGAAGAAAGGGCGCTAACCAATTTTTTTTAATTGGCCTTAAATTAAATAATTGACTTTGGAAAGGTTCTTAGAGTGCTCAGTCAATCAAAGATAATTATGTGTAATGAAAGCAGTATGCATATGTACTAGTATGTTGGCCAGAAGAATGAGGTATTTTCCAATTCAAATTTGTCATACAGTAATTAGGAAAAAATTTTTAGTTCACTAAATAAGTTAAAGTTTTAAATTTTTAGTATGCTTATGCTAATAACCATCTATGAATTTATCAAATTATTTGGAATGGTCTGAGTATACTAGATACAATGTACAAAGAACTTTGAATTTGAGTTTCTTTTGTGATCCCTGGAATAACATAGTAAATTGATCAATTGTATTCGTTTTTTAATAGATCGAACGCAAACAATAAATTTTATTCCTCCAAATCAACAGAACTGACGCGGTGAGAGTCGCTTCTGGTTAATTTGACTAATCGGCCTTTGAAATTATTTAAAATTTTTATGAGAAATTATAATGTATCCATTATTTTCGAATTCTCGTTTCGTAATAAAGTGCCCAAGAATGCGCGGCAAGTACTAGAAATTGATTTAGTTCTTACTTCTCGCAAAATATAAATCATTATTCACATTAACTAAAATGTATATTTCAGTTTTACATTAAAATACGATTTCTCAGTTCAACCCAATACCTGTATATATTTGCACAAATACACAAAACTTCGACTTGTAAGCCTGGGAATCGAATGTTTCCGTGACCGAGCTTATCATGATCTGTTAAATATTTCATGATTCGTGTACTTTTAATATTTTGACGGGTAAATTTTAACGGGAAATTTCACAGGCTATTAAAGAAAAGTTGAATTACAAAAGAAAGCTATCTAAAGGACTAAGTACTTAGAATTAGATAGGATTCAGTAACTCTACGTTCATATACCGACTGCTCAGTAATATAGTGTGTTTATGATGTATTATCTTCGGCTAAATGCGCTTTAAGGGAAAACACTACAAGTACGACTTACTGGTACAGATATAAGATCTTCATGTTTTAGCGCGATATCATAGCAACGAGATCCAGATTTCCTGCTGCTGAACAATTCAATAGAATATATAAAAGACAAACCGCTTCGATGACAACACGAAAATAGAGTAATACTTACCAAAATCGAGGGCAAAAATTTTCTCAAACTGTTTCCTAAACTAAATCAGTAAGAGTCAAGCCCATGGAGTAAAATAAACGAGAATAGATACAACACGACGAATCTAATCAACATAAAATACATCGCGCACAACAAGACAATTTGTCATCATTTATCACAACACCACTCCATTGTAATAAAGCAACACAATTCAGTTCCTGCAAAATTACCTCATTTTCTCCCCGAGACAGCAAAAAATTTCAAAAGAAAAAGAAAATCTTTCGATATGTGATTCAATCTCAAACAGCCTACCTTGGTTCAGTGGTTGAGCACGCTCGATCCCAAACGGAAGAATACTCGAGGAGGAAATCGTAGATATAAACTGGTTCAAGCAGTCGGTTCCGTTCGAAATAGCACATTCAAATTCACAGAATAATACAGCGCGGCAGTTGTGTTTTGTAGTTCTATTCTAGTAAATTCGCACTTTTGTTATCCATAGATAAATCCTGTGGAAGTTTAGACCGCAATCAGCCAATGAAAGCTTCCATGCTATCCAAAGAAACTGAACTCTTGGTCTTGTCGTGGGCACAAAAAAACCGCAAATCAAACCGTACTTTTCGATCCTCAGAAGATCGCCACTGCAATCGTGAACATGTAGTAAAATTCCGAGCAGTAGTTTTCAAAACAACAGTTGAAGAGTGAAATGAAAGACAGATCCTCTTCGATGTACAATGAAGAACAGTAGCGTGTTGACCTTCGGCTTCGAGTCCGGTTTTTCTCAAGAGTGCGGCCGTCTTGTTGTGACGTTGCCATGATATGACAAGCATTCATCACGCATGATCAAAAGCAGCCCCTTTTTCAGACACCCATCGACCTGTTTATGCAAAGGTAGTATATATGGACAAGTTAAATTCACCGCACGAAATAAATAGGATAAAAACATTTCATAAAATATTTATGAATGGTTTGCAGGAACTGAAATGTCAATGAACTAAACTTTCCGCATTTTTTAAAATGCGTATTGAATTAACGAATCCTGATCCTTTGTACATGTATCACCTTAATTTTCCGATTTGGGCAAAAAATTAAATTTTTTGTTTACCTTTTGTTTCCACCTTATTTTTAATTACGAGTTTTTTTTAGATGAATCAAGGTTTGTCATATCAATTATCATTCCTGCCTTTTGACTTTCCATGTTGAAAATACATGTAGGTTTTGCAAAAAATGATATAAATGGTACTTTGCAATTCGGCCATCAGTGCAGTAAAGAAATAATGGCTGAAAGAATCAGGCTTGTGAATATTTGAAATAAGCTTGAGGGGGTTGAAATTTTGTTTTTATTTTTATTTTTATTCCCTCCTCCGCTCCTATTTTCTTGTCAAAAAATCCGTAAAAATCTGAATACTAAGAAACTGTGGCCTAGTGGCAAAATATAATTGAGTTTTATCCCGGTCCGCTTCTTTTCTTTTTCTGCCCACCACATCCTATATTTTGTTTCTTGTTTCCGTATTAAAGTTTTTTCTGTTCTTTGGAAAAAAAGGATTCATATTTCCGTAATGCTTTTCGGGAATGAGGTTCTAAAGTACATTGTAAGACCAGGTGGGGGCCACGTCTCCAAAATTTTTACAAATAAAAGCTTAAGAATAAAAGCGGTTTGACAAAGCTAATTACTTTCCGTGACAGCCATCACATTTTAATTAAGAACTATTAAATTCACTGATAGCAGCCTATTTCTTGACATAGTGGGTTGTTTTGCAACTGAGTTGTGAGTCAGTGACACTCAGGGTCAAATTTATAGGCAACAAAACGAAAAATTTGTAAATGAGCAAAATCTCGAAACTCAGGTTCCAAAAACTCTCTGCCCTCCCTCCTTAACCTTCCGGTTCAAAATTTAGGGGAGGCATTTGCCATGCCTCCTCCGTTTGACTTATAGCGTGACCCCCTCGCACTCCAGTTTTTCCCCAACTTTTGTGGCTACTAACATGAAATTGCTTCATAGAAAGCGGTTATTACCGACCTTGTTAGCGTAAACGACTGCATGGTCCACCAATCCATCCGTTTGTCCGTCAGTTTTCCGCGTTTTCGGCCGGATAACTTGGAAACCAATCGGATATTTAAGTTTCGTAAGTAATCGAATAGGTATTTTGGGTGAGAATTTTGTGCACCCGATTCAACCAGGAGGACTTCAAGGTTAACCAAAGTGTACAAGAACTGCACGCGGAGAGGCTGGTAAAATGGTTGGCTGAGTTTGGTGACACTGACCTACAGCAGTACAAGATCGAAACCCAACATGTCCCTTCTTCCAGAAGTAGTGCAGGCAACGGGATATGACACCTCCCGCTTTGCAATTGACAAAACTGAAATGCTACTTTTTTTCTAGTCGCAAACTACCACTGAGTGAGATTTGCACTCTCGGTAAGCTTTTGCTTGTTATGTCAGCAACCACGCCGTCAGCGAACGCTCCTTTCCCACCTTAAAATGGGTCAAGACCTACCTGCGTTCCACAACAGGAGAGGCCAGGCTAAACCATTTCGTGCACAAGAAATTGACAGATAATGCCGACATGGTGGTGACTGCTTATTTGTTTGTAGGCGACAACCAGCGACAGAAGCAATTTTTTCGGAAGTTCACAGAGTACGACCTTCCGATGAAGTCTGTGTCTGCATCAAAAGCTACACAGACAGAAGAATACGAGTAATGCCTCTTTTATTTCACCAACTCTCGGCGGATTTATACTGAGGTAAAAGAGCCGGACTGGTCAATAACAAAAAACCAATAGTCATACCAGAACAGTAGTCCTTCCAGACGCAAAGACGTATATGATTATGTGTTGTATTGAATCATTTTTGTTCAGTATCATTTTGGCAAAGATGCGTTCTTAATAATTCTTATCATGGTTAACCGGAGACGGGGTCGCAAGTTTTAACGAATCACTCTTGTACAACAATATTACTTTTTATTATCGAGGCGGTGTTTTTTTTAAATGCCTCATATGGTGATGCTCCAGTATCGAGTAAATTCTGTGTACATAGTTACTTTAATTATCAAAAAGGTTTCAGTGATCACGCGACTTGTGACTTAAGTTGTTTGAGCAACTTTTTAAAATATGCTAGCACTTTTTTTTATTTTTGAGCAACTTTTGAGCAACATTTTGGATTTAGAGCAACTTTTTAGCAACTTTTGGGCATTTTCGGTACTAACTTTTTAGCTTTTTTGGGAGCGCAATCTGGAAAGGCCTATCCCTTGACCCCTATAGTTCGATATGGGAGGAACTCGCCTTATTTTCAGGGATTGAAATTGGCGATTCAGTACATTTACAGGGGTTTTCTCGGGCAAAATCTGAGTTTTGAAAATGCCTGGTATTTTTTAGGGGTAGTCCTTGCGCTAATTGGATTCTATCTCAATTTTCCGAAAGTGGTTTTAAATCCATTAAACAGCAGCAAGTGTTTTCTTCTGCGGTATTATTATATTTTGGTATTTTTAAGGTATTTTTAAACCAGAGAGGTATGTGTTTGAGTAGAAAATCTGAGGGGCAGGTTATTTTAGGGTGTATATTTAGGTTTTCCGACGAGCTCCCCTAACACATTTACAAAGGGCTACCCCCTCCCCCTCCCCTCCCGGGCGGCTTGGCCGTCCAGGCGAGGGTTAAAATGAAAACACAATCACAACCTGGGATCAGCAAAACAAGAACTAATTAGTCCTACGAAAGTCCCGAAATAAAACTTTCATTTTAGTAATCATACACACAAGCGTTAGAAAAATAAATTGATACTTGTATACAATGAACGCCGGTATATTCACAGAAGTAAACGAACGGAGCCAAGTTCATTCAAAACTTTGCATGCCCAACGACAACAGGAGTCCTCCTGTCAAATGGCTGCCGTTTTTCCAGCTTTGACCCAACTGAGTATTTGTTCTCCTAACTGTATCTCCTTCCCCATTATAGTATAAATTATAGTCTATTCTGTGGCCAATTATAGACTTTTTCATAAATGGCGGCTATATAAATGTTTTTTTCTGTCACTATTTCAATTAGCCCAAACTAGCCTCGTTCAGGTTAATTCATTCTTTTGGTTTCTAGCCTGCTTGCAGGCGGTGGAGGGTGTTTTTAATCTATCGCGGAAAAATCCCAGTCCGGCTAGCTGCGATCGCCGCGCGCCGCGCCGCCATCTTGGATTTCTGGCCGTGCGAACGAACAAGCCTGGGGAGAGAGACAAAATTGGAGGAGGGGGAGGGGCGGGGAGAGACTAGTCCGAACCCCTACCCCGTTATAGTATACTCCGTGGTCAGTTATCAGATTATAGACCCATTTTGGTCACTTTTGAGCAAAAGAGGACTTTGTTTTGGACTAATGTGCAACTGGTTTAAATGTGTGACCATATTCTGGCCGGGTTATTATATTGGCGCTAGGAAGATCGTAGGGGGGAGGGGAGGGTGTTACTAGCTGAACGTATCATGTTGTTTTAACTAATTTACTTGCTATGTTTTCAACTTTTTTTAGTGTTTGTGTAATGGGCTGGGTGCTACATGTAGCACATTGCGTGAGGGAAAAACGAGGGTTGGAATGGATTGATGTTATGGTGGAGAAACGTCGAAGGAGAACCTTGGCGGTCTTATTTCGCTTTGCTAAGAAAAAGTTTTCGAAAAATCCGAGATGCAACCAAGATGGCGGACATGTTGTCCATGGCAACAGTTCTTAATTAAAACATTATTGCTGTCATGGAACGTATTTAGCAAGACCGAAGCTGCTTGCATGCCAAGTGGCCAACTTTCATTTGTAACCAATTCGAAAATCTTGGGGGATCCAATGCCCCTCCCACCC
>JAOBYE010561524.1:1364-12637 GCA_025403585.1 Parazoanthus swiftii
AGAGATTAAAACAGGTTATGATCAGTGCAGACAGAAGAGGACAACTCTGGTATACTTTTGGGTCTAAGGATGTAATCCTTAGAGGAGACAACTTTTTTATTTACACTACATATTGAATAGCAAAGAGAAATACAAGAACGGATTATACCGAGGAGAAGAGTGTAGGCCACCTATAATTATAGGAGAATGTGGATGGACTGGTATAGGTTTAAAAAGGGTTGATTCTGCTGCATTATTGTTGCCGCGGAAGTAGTTAGAGAACATTACTATAGGGTGTCGTTGGTCCGATTCCCGTTTTTTTCTTTCGGTTTAATGTCTGACGATGATCACATAGATTAAGCAATATACCTATATCTCACAAATGAACCGGCAAAATAAAGTATCAGATAATCGAAGGGTGTATTAGGACTGTTGACGGTGTCTATATATAAAACTCATTAAAAATAAAAAAATGTTACAACGCAATATAAATGAAAATAAATTGAAAACTAAGCGTATTTAGTTTAACAGCAACATTAACGCGGTTTATTTTGTTTCTTGCACTTACAATAATTAAGTAACTAAATCACTGAGACCAAGAAAAGAAAAGTGATATTGGCAGCCTGAAAATAGTACAAACTAGTGGAGTGAGACTATTACTATAGTTAATCTGAAAATTTGGAAGGTCGGAATACGAGAAAATGAATTATTATTGAATCACCTAACACAGATAAATACGTTTACAAATCTAAGCTACAAATAATTTGCAAAAAAAATCATAAAAATAACAGTTCTAGAGCAGAAAAACTCTCAACCGACTTCCTTTTAGTATTGAACTGATGTGAAGACAGACATCAGTCGGATGTCGCCGGGAACCAGTCGTTGTTTTTCTGGACTCATTCGGTTAGTAGAAAAGAGTGAGGTCGGTTCACCGTTCGGTGCCAAATTTTTATGCCCCATTACGACAATCATTTCAAACCCCAGAACCTTTTTATCAACATGGTAGTCCAGGTAAAAGATCTTTTGCATGCTTAGATGCTTCAGTGTTGTGACAGAGGTTACTGACTTGTAATGAAGGGTTAGGTTAGTCGAGATTTCGAGAAAAATTGTCCAGATTTATTATTTTAGTTATAGCTATTTTTAAAAAACATGTACATCAACGCCATATACTGACTTGTCTTTATCACGGTCGGCGAAGTTTAGCTGTCTTTTTGATGTAAACTTTTCTTGTGATGAGGACCCGTTTCGACCTCCGTACTGAAAATTTGTACTTGGTGTTTCCTCGGCGGCGCTCAAAGATCTGTTAAAAAATATTGTCATTAAGTCAGTGTCACGGGCATGGAATTTTTTGCCTTTTTTCACATAATTGAGTGTCAATTAACTTTAATATATCTTACTTGTTCTAACATCGAGATAAAATTTGTTGTGAAAGGTCTCCGATATTTTATTTGTCGTCTATTAACAGATTCTTGCTGTTAACAAATACCACTAGAACGGAATTGACGTAGGATGTATTATGCTCACACATACAACATGTTTTAAGGCAGACGATTTTTCGTGCAACATTGTTGCGTTAAATAATTGAGATCGTGTAACTTGGTGCATAGTCACGATTTTTAGAGTTTTTTTTTGTTGTGGCAACGCGGTTGCAAGTTCTTGAATGGTCAGTTTTGGAAACTTACAACAATGTTGTCATGTTGCCCGGCAAGAAAGAACTCGTTCACTTTACCCTGTTACACTACATCGATTTTTTGCGCAACAGTTTTGTGTAAACAATCGTACCGTGTAACATCATCTTTATATAGTTGGTTTGGATAGTTTGCTATTAAAATCAGTCAAAATAGGTAAGAAATAATCGCAAATTACGTCATTTTAATGTCACGTAAATACTACGTCAACACTTTTTATGTATGTCTTTGTAGTTTTTAAAATTACTCTTCTGGAAAAGTTTCGTTGGTATATCACTTTTTGCTCTCACGTAATACATTTAGTGTTTCCGTAGCATTCCAAAAGTAACGACCCCCATTACTTTTGGTTTTAGGAGCCCTTGGTTGACGTTACTTTCGGGGCGTTTCAGTCCTTTCAGTTCACCCATGCACTTTTAATTACATAGTCGAGTACAAACGGCCGGACAAACACTCCAGCACAGGACAAGACAGGCATGTTTAACTCAAAGCCCCAACACGGCTGTATGTTTCCTAAACTGCAGTAAAATAAGCACCTGCTTCGCAAAAACTTATATTTAATAACCAAGGGCATTAAGAAGTTGGTAAATTTAGTGAAAGGCTGCGAGAAAAACCTCACTTAGCGAAATGAAGGAACAAAAGACTACTCACATAGTACCGCCCTGCAGCTTTCGTAGAACTAGTTTAAGACCTTCTCTTGACCAGTATAAATGTAATCGTTAAAATGTATTTAGAGAGACAAAAGAAAGTTAAAAAAATCAAGTTTGTCAACACAGATTTACTACATGCCCATGAAAACAAATGGAAGCTTCGCGTATCGACTGACAGATATGTTCGATTTAGGAAGATACTGTTTGTTGTGAGATTTGAAATGAAAGCAGTGAGTCTTCCTAGCTGTAAGTTCTGTTCAAAGATCGCGCAATCATCGAACTTAATGCAGACGAATATATTTCGATCGAAGCTCTCCATACGATAGAATTCGACGATTCTGCGACGTATAAAATAAATTAAACTCGTCCGAAGAGTTAAATGCGTCGTGACGTTTTATCCGCTTTTTGGAAGACCGATAAAACGTCTTTACAGCATCTCGTTTCAATCGTTGTTGTCTGATCGGACAGCACTTATGTCGAATAATCGACGAATTTAATATGAAGTTAGTTTGTCTGAATTAAACACGACGTATGAACATGCCTAACTGAGCAATAAATCTTAAAAACACACACACTGATCAAAATAAGGATTCTTAAGAGAAATTTTGTATCAATTATTTTCTCGCCGAGATATAGCGCAACAGTAACGATATTTATGGTTGCCTTTATCACTATTTTTTTAAAATCTTAAAGCCAAAAAATTAGAAATAGTTGCCAATTTATAAGCTAATGTAATTGATCTGACACCAGCTTCACTTTGCCGTTCAGACCGCGTGACACTTCGTGGGGATAAAATTTATACATTTAAAGCACTAGCTGATTCAAAATCATAGTTGTAGAAAGACGTATATCTAATTTAATATATATAGATGTTCTTAAGAGCTTACCTACTTTTATAAAATACTTTAAAAATCGTGCACAACGTCTCCTCACTCTTCCGATTATTAGGTTCAACGTCACACCTAACCCAAGACCACGGAGCCCTACTGAGATTTTGATGAACTGTTCTTTTGATCATTTCTCGGAAATTTGAACTTTTCAGTTTAATATTAATAAATTAAGTGATCAATAAAACAAAGCTGAAGAACACTGAAAAATATTCCACCGTCTCGATCCGATAATCATATCACCAGTCGTTTTATTGAACTGATGTACTAAAACCTTTTGTTTTCCTAAAAGCATCTTGTTTTATATGGATAGTAAAATATTCCCAGCGTGAGCTGATTTCCGAGAAAAGCGTGCCAGCTCATTCCATGCGTGTCAGATGTAAGTTACACCAACGACTGTATGCCTTTGATCTCGTTTACACCAAAACAGCACACTAGTTTGAAAGCAATAGTACAACTGATATACAGTAGAGATAGTAAAACATGCACTCCTACACACTTAATGATCAGCAGAATGGGGGTAGTGCCGCACTCGGACTCCTCTTTTATTATTTTTTTGCCGTTATGCGAGTTTTAACGAAGGCTTGTAACGCACATTTGCGGTTTTAATTACCGACAAACACCAATCACCATTACTATCTTTCTCAGTTCTCGGTTTATATCGAGTCACAAGCGCCGATGAACAAAACGGTGTTTTAAACTTGTACACGTTAAATTTTTCATATGAACCCGGCATTAACCGAATTTGGCTGAGCCTCGAGTTGTTCTCAGTTTTTTCCATACATTTCCTTAAAATCTTTCGAAAATTTGAACCTCGTTATTCTTACTGAAAGTTCAGTTCTTTCATTAAAAAAAAAGCGAGTAGGATTGTGTACCTTTAGGAAGGCTAGCTATATATCCGTCTATTTATTTTGTATGACCTACTTTCACCTGCATGCAACGAACGACTTGGTATCATACTCAAGCGAACTTAACACTTGCATCTCAACAGAGCAGTGGATAACACCAAATTCCTGCGTTTTAAAGTCGATTTTTTGGTAGTTGGTCCCTGGGTTATGCCATGGCCAAAACTTGGACTGACAGAAAAATGACAGAAACAGTGTCTCACGTCACGAAATGATTCGGATCGTTGGTTTTATTAAGCGGCCGTAATTTGGACTCAGTAAACGAAAGTTCCAACATATTATAAGTCGAATGCAAGATAAGCATTTAAATCAAACACTTCCGTTTCATTTTGTTAGCAATTCTATTTTCTTTTAGCAATAACCTGTCGTTAAAGTTGTCTTTGTGGTCTTTCCTTTGCTGTCAGTTTGCGCTTCTCGGTCTTATACACAACACTTCTCTTTCGAATCGGTTGCAAAATTGTAGCAATTAAGGTCTCTTACCTGCTTGGCCCGCTATAAACGGCAACTCCGTGGAAATCTTCATTCGCTTTTTTCTTTCGGACTGGTGATCCAATCATTTCTGCTACTGATCGTTGCCAAAAGGATAGAGAACGGTTAATGATCCTTCAGTTCACAACAATGTAAAGCGCCAAGACAAAAATATGATGGATAGGGTGGAAACAACTTTAACTTACAAAATGTAAACGTATTTCTTTAGCTCTCCAAACACTTGTCTAAACGGCAAATTGAACCCTTAGTGTTGTTCGAAGGAAACTGATAAACAGCAAGATCGGTGGGCCAGGTTTGAGCTTGCAAAACACAGCGAAGAAAGCTTACTACACTGAGCTGTTATTCAGTGCAAAACAAATTTTCCCGCCTCTTGGTCAGTTTCGGTTTCGCCCGCAGCCGCTGACCAACAAGAACGTTGTCTCTTTTGAAGAGCAATTCGGCATCTTGTGTCTGTCACAGCGGGAATCAGCATCCAAAGAAGGGAACTCGCTACAAAGGAAACAAAGCGACTGCTTTTGGAGGCCAGCTCGTGTTTCTCTTGCGAAAGGAGATATCTCGTATCATCAGACAAAACTAGTAGTTTTTCCAGCAGCCTAGGGAAGGGCAGGGGGGAGGGCTTCATATGGAGAGTGGCCAGCTTATTCCATTTTCTGTTTTCGGTCGTTCGAGTAGCATTATATTCACTATTTGTTGCATTGATAATATACTTTTTAGGAAAACTTTGACATATTTTCAGAAATATCATTAACATTTGGAAAGCGTTACATATATCGTTTCAGTGTGTCAGAAGAAACATCATAGGGTCATTTCACTCGGGCGACGTTACCCCTCCGTATCCCTCTTTTTAATTATAAATGTCATGTCGATACGTCATTGTTACGATTTCTAGTACGATTTCTTTCATCTATCATGTTCTGTGCTCCCAACGGCTTTTGTAGAAGAACCTATTCATGTTATCTAACTCAAATATAAAAAATCTAACAATTCAAGCTATCTGTTGGTAACAGTTTTCCATGAAATATGTTTCAATTTTTTTGTTTGCATAGTCGATTCTACGAGAAATCTATCAAGTTGTTGATGTGACCGACTCGTACAATAGCTTAACACCCTGCAGTGGTAACAGACGACATGACTAATGTGACCGACTCGTACCCTGGGGACGAACCATTATTTCTCTGGAGGAGGGGGGGGGAATGAGAAGTGTATACGTACAGGCACAAACAATTTTTTTTAAGCTACAAGCACACAAAAAAAGTTTTCAGGCAATGGTTTTGCAAACAGTTTTTTTTTCTACGAAATGCAATTCTTTATTATAAAGCGTTTGTTACTACATTAGTGTTAAAACTTACTGAATAATATCGGTTGTTACCTTATTTCTCTGCAGTTGTGCCAGCGTTTTTCTGTTGCCTTCGCATTTCCGCATTTAACTTGAGTTCTACTTGTCTCCTTGCTTCTTTGACAGCTTTTAAGTCCTCTCCGGTAAACTGTTCTATTAAAGATTCCAGACCACGCAGTACTTTATCCAGTGTTATTACTGTCGACTGGTGTAACTTAAACAAAACATGTCGTCCCGGGTTAGGGATTTTCTTAAAAACTCCTTTCCAAAAGTCAAAACTCCCACCACTGTCCCCCTCTCTTTCTCCCCCATGATAACACTGATAACCGTGCTTTATTCATTTTTCAATCTCAATATATTTAAGTTTTTAACCTATTCAAATTAAGGTTTTTGCTGTTAAACAACAAATATAGCCATTTCAAGTCTTTTTTTTCAAACAACTGCATTTGGAATACAAGTATATATATCTTTGCATGTTCTAAAAATTATCAGTTTTGTTCTTTATAACAGATTACGCAATAAATTATATGAAACTAATTGTTTATTGATATGCTGCATTATGGCTTTGAAATAATATGCAAGTCGTTACATTGACAACCAATATCAATAACATCAAGTCCATCAAGGTCAGTTCCTTTTTTCAACTGTGGGTAGAGAGTATCAGTGTAACTTGAAGTTTCGTAGAACGTACCATATATGTTATGCCGTTTGGCCTGTGAGGTTCCGAATGCATCATTGTGAAATGATGCTAATCTTTTACTTCAGAATTGACTAGAATCATACAGCTGAAATACAAAAGGTAGTACAACGTGAAACAGTTCCCATATTAATTTTCACTTAAATAATATTAGAGGAAACAAATTGTTGTTTAACAACGTGGAAATAAATAAAAGTTTTTGTAAAAAATATCAATGCTCAATTAACCTATGCATCAAAGGAGAAAGCTGACCAACATAGTGCCATACTTTCATATATGTCTGAACCTAATGAATGTCTACATAGACATCAAAGACACAAAAACAAATTACTTGCGAACATAAGAATTATTGCAAACAATATATTTTTTGTTTTGAAATTGTGCAAACAATTTGTTTTGGCATTTCAAGCTCTGCAAACAATATTTTTTTCAAATTTCTCATCCCCCCCCCCTTCCAGAAAAATAATGGTTCGTCCCTTAGCTTACCGACCATGCAGTGGAAATAAACAGATGTTGTATTTCTTCCATATAGACTTGTTTGAGCAGTCTTTTTGGGTTCATGAAACGGACTAACGGAGATCTCGAGATTTACAAATACGAGATTACGTTTGTTCCTAGATGAAGAAAATTCTTTTGAAATGTATCCTAACCGGCCCAGGGTTAAACTTATCCTCCTTTCCAACAAGGCTCTGCTCAAGTCGTGGTAATTTGTTTTTAACTGTAAAAGTCTTTAAGATTTTTAACTGTAAAAGTCTTTAAGACGAGTTCAACTTGAATACCAACTGTTTAACTTTCCCCCCCGCAACTTTTTACTTTTTCACAAAGTCACAGCTACCATCCAGAGGACTGGATTTTTCAATACAGTGCTATTCAAAAATGCAGAAACATGATACAGACACAAAACGTTTTACAGTCGAGAATCCAGCCTTCAATCATCTTGTATCGCGCGGTCTGACACTCCACTCCGGTCCACTCGGTTAATCCAAATATATTTCGACATAGAGGTGAGGGATTGGGTTGGGGAGGGGGGGAAGGGAAACAAATCGCGTTTATGCTAAACCGACCAAGGGCGACTCTACATTGGTTGTACTCAACCATATAAGCAGCATGGCTACCCAGATTTATCTAATCCCGACTGGAACCCAGAATCTGCTGGTTTTCGTTTGGAAAAAATCAGCTTCTATCTAATTTGTTCGCCTATTCACTCAATCGTTAGAAATAAATTAGAAACATGCGCCATTTCTATGCGGAACTTTCAAACTGAATAATAAAGGTTATGTTTGATTTAGGGAGCCGGATAGTTGATTTCCCGTGGCGAAGGAACAAGGCGGCTGTATCTATAGGAGGATAGCCGGACACATTTTTTACTTAGACAACTGTGCGAGATTCAAACTTTTAGTCAGTTCACACAACTTCCTCAGGTAGTTACACGTATAGGAACATACAATGGATCGAATGAAGTAGATTTTATGGCATTTGGGCTAGCGAAATAGGATCAGACTCAAAATAAGCTGTGTTAAAGTTTACTTGGCTTAAGCACTTTGCAGTGTTTCAATAACTGCATGCATTCACCTTCCAGTTTGTGTTTTCTGATTATCTTGTAAATGAGGAAATAATTTTACTAATTCATGTCATCGCGTGCGATTATTTGCGACATTGCATGGAGCTGTTGGGAAAGCTAGAAACATGCAGTTGGTGGGGCACGAGCAGCCCATCCATTCATACTTTCGGATGTGACGTCTGTTTTGACTTTACGTAAGTGCCTACGATAGCAGTCGTACAGCGGTTATCATGGGAGGTCTCTATTAGTCTAAGAAACGATCAAAGGCGCAGTTCCGGCAGCAGCAGCAGATTTGAAGAATTTTGAAACTCTTATTTTGAGATTAGATAACTGTGGTAGAACAGTAAGGGCGTGTCATTTAACGGCCATATTTTGCTTCCACTGCCCCGACCCATGTGCGGGTTTCCTACCGCTAGCAATAAAGTCTGCCTGTTGAAACACGTTCATCAATTCACCCAGTTCCTTATCATGGCTCTGGGCGTGACAAGCTTTTTGTTCTTCAGGGCTCGTCTTGGCCGAAGGAGAACCATCCCCCTCAGACTCGGAGTTTTTTACAGCGATTTTTTTTACGACCAACGCGGGTTTCTCCTCCTGCCACGACAGGAGCTTCCCGTGCTGGTTTGATGCGGTCAGACGGGTTACTGGTACTTCAATACCACCAAAGTCCAACAAAGTGTTATCACGATGGAGTCGTGCCATAAGATTCTTGTAAATATTGTCCCTTTTTGAAACTGTTCGTCTCCTTGGCAGGCGACCCGCGTGTTGTTCTTCAGTTGCTGCCTGTAAGTAGGTCGGTTTAGCCTCCTAAGGAGTGAAATAAAAGAAAGCATCAGAAAACTGAACATTAACAAACGGAGAGTCGATTGCAAAAGCAATCGAACGTGTTTATTAAGATAATTAAGGGCAAGAAAACTATCAATTTGATTGAAGAGAGTGTTTCATTGTAGTGTTATAAGTGGGGAAGTGGCAGCTGCCACAAAATATATTGACAAAGATGGGGCAAGGATCTCTTGTGTTGGACTTCAAGTTGAGCGTTAGCATTTGAGGTCACGAACACTATTTTCTTATATTATATATAAGGTGCCTCACTGACAAGATAAGGTCCCTTTGTAAAACACGGTTCCCAAATGACCATGAACAAAAACGTCGAGTCGAGGCCAGTTTTGCCAAAATACAGCAAATGTTTGAGATTTTGGAACTTGACCTCGACTTGAAGTTTATGGTAACTGACGCGAATTTTTGTATGGGGATATGTTGAAATGCATACTGAGATGCGGATCGGGCCGAGGACTAAATTGCCAGTATACGTATATTCGAGAAACGCTGTTTGAAAGGGATGACATGTACATTCGGGGTAACCCACCTCCGTTCTTGACGTGACTGTCTTTGTTTGATGTTCTGGTAAAAACAAAGTGTAAGTTAAACTTCAGAGCAAAATAATATTAAGGCTTTGTACTTTGAAAAATCTTGAAACAAGGCACAAGAAATCTCTCAATGCTAAGCAACAATGCATACATTTGGACTGTGACCGTGTTTGAAAAACTGAACTATTTACCCTGGCTTCTAGTTAGGTTCGACATTCTCGAAGTCGTAATAACTCATGGGGAAAAACACAAAGAAGAATCAGGTGAACAACTGCAGTATTTAACAGTTAAGTCTCGAAAACTACTATCGGCTGATTTTATATGTTACTGTAAGTCATGCTTTTCACTTCGTCTAATGACAAAACACTCAATGGTGAGCATACGCACCTTTCATACCCCTCCCCGTCCCCTCCCCCCTCCACTCCTGGAAATGCTTTTCCCATACAATTTTCATTTGTCCCCTCTCCCATCCTCCAAAACCAAAACTTTGACTATACAAAAATAACAAATACGCTCAGTCTCAGTTGGAGCTTAAACTACAGCGGTAACCGGAGCACTGAGTGTTCTGTCCTACGTCATACCAAGAGAATATAATACCTTATATACCTTATATACCTTCTCTCGGCCATACTCACCCGTTATCCGAAGCTTCATTTCCCTAGCTTTGCTAAGTTGAAAGTAGCGTGGATATTTTTCTTTCATTCTTTATCGAATTTCTGCTTCAGCCTTTCGCCCTAAACAAAAACATGAAAAAGATAAATCTCGTAAAAGTGTGAATTGAAACTCCTTTATTTTTACATAAAAACGTCAGGAAAAGATTCCTTAAAACACGAGATGAGGGTTACTAACAAAATAACTTCTCAACAACATGAAAAAATGTACCTTGGATTTGCAGAAGGGTGGGTTATACATCTGCAACACATACCGGAAAACAAACTTTACTCCGCTCTCCAAGGGGCATTTTAATAGACTTATTTACAATGTGCAAGTCATTATTCAGTCTTAAAATTGCAATAATAATGTTACATAGGAAACGGTAAAACATCAGAAATCCACAAAAATGGGAAAATATAAAAACTAATCAACCAACCAACCTAACCGCTCTAACTCGGTCATTGCTTTTCACACAATCGCGAATCAAAATGGCTGTCAGTGGCTTAGTACATACCACGCACCAAAACCAACGAGTCAACGAAAATTTCGAATATACGCAGGCTGCTCCTACGGAATAGTACCAGTAAATAAGTTGCTTGATATTTTAACGATTTTATTTAATCTTTTAGCGGGCATATTTCTCTTTTTTCTTAAAAGTTCACGGAACTGAAGGTGGTTTTTCGAATGACGTCAATGTTTACCTCTTGTCTCGTTGGCATAATAAAGCATCGAAATATAAGGCATGGGGAAGGCTTATCGTTGAGCTCAATGTGTCGAATACTCTTTTTCCATTTGGTTTGAAGCCTCGGTTTTCAATTTATGCCATATTATGGTAAATAATGACTCAAAGTTTAAATAATTTGGTCATCACAAAAATAACGCGAATGAACTCCCCGGGACTGCGAGTCCGTTCCCCTCGCCGATCTCTTGCTCTTCGTTAAGGATACTGTAGACCTTCAGAGGGGAATTTTCTCCAAATATTTGAAAACTTGCGATATTGTTTGAAATCAAATAAAGCTTCATTTCCAAAAAGAATTTTTAAAATATATTAAAAGCATCGCAAGAA
>JAOBYE010561635.1:0-12636 GCA_025403585.1 Parazoanthus swiftii
GACGGCAGTGGAGGAGTGGGAACTGGTTGGGGAGGGGGAGAGGATGGGAACTCGGGAGTAGGGTAGAAGGGAACCAGGGTAAAGAGGGTGGTAGGAAAGGGTGGTGTGAGGGTGGGGGTGTGGACCATCCTTCCAACTTTTAAACTCACCAATTAACTAACCTAACTTACTAGGTTACTCGCTTATATATATTTAATTACTAATCACCGTTAGGACTGATAACCAACTAATCAATCAGCTAAGATGTTAACATAAACTAACACTCAGTCTTTAGGACTGAGGGTAAAACTAGTCCGGTCACTAGGACCATGATTAGGTTTAGAGTCATTCGGACTTATAGGGCTAGGACTAAGGCTAGGTTAGAAAGGTGGGATTTCCCGCCGCCCAGAGATGGTATGGTCGGCAGCGAGCAGAGCAGAAACGCTTTGCTTGGTGGGTTCAACTCCCGCACATCTCCTTGTCGGGTTGCCCTTCTACCTATTCCTTGGCCAAATAAATGCATTAGGTCTTGTTTAAGATCTCTTTGCAAGTGAACTCAACATCAGAAGCTGGTGAGTAATCCGAAGGTTGTAAAAGAAAGTACGCACGAGAGAAAAGTTAATTTTTGTTGACTTTTAGTATTGTTATAATTGTAATTATAGATGCACGGCTGAACTGAATGAAAACTGTAGCTTCAAATATTTCGGGGAACTGAGCTGACAGCTAGATTTTTACCATCAAATTTGCAGAGAGTTACAACATTTTGGTCTCAGAATTTTACAAATTTGTCATCTGCTCAGCCCCCAAATATTTATGACAGTGCTATCACGTCTTTTGCTGTTTCGTTTTCATGCAAGCCGGGTAACTTGTCTGGCCAAGAAAACGTTTTGGTTGTTTAGTTCATGTTTACCTGTGATTGCCTGCGTCAATACCGTAATGGCAGCCACTGGCGCCAGAGATACGATTGTAAAATGCTTTGAAATGTTACTTAGTTTAGTTTCGGGGTTGGGGATAGGGGGGGGGAGTGGGGAATACTCACTATATTTGAGTGAAGTTCTGCCGTCCAAGCTATCAAACCTCGACGCTCTTTCAGACCCGAAAAATAGTTTTTCTATACAGACGAAACAAACGGACATTGCTAAAACAGAACAAAGAATCATGGCTGAAACAATGCCCATATTTTTCTTATCATACACCCTGAAATCTGCGATGTGATGATCCACGGTAGAAATCTCGGAGCAAATTAAGAAAATGTGTTATGTCTACAATTTTTTTGCGAAAACCTTACCTTTTTTCCAGACCTTCAGACCCATAAATACCCCGATGTGTAAATGCTCACAAGCGGTAGGAAAACTTTTTGACCGATCCATTTCACTTGGCGTAGAATTTCTGCTGCACACATGTAAGAAACAAATTGGTGTGACGGGGACTGTGACGGGGAAGATGTCCCGGTCACGCCATGTCACGCATGAAGTACAAACGGCAGGAGCCTCGGCCCAAGAAACACAGAAAGGCAGCGGTTTTTGAAAAGTTGCTTGATGTTAGTCGATGTATCCAAATAATTAATATCGGCGTGAAAGTTTGCGACTTGGATGTTTCTGACTGTGCATATTCGTTAAAAGCGCAGTAACAAGGTGGTTGTCCTAATTGCGGATAGTTCGTGGCCCCTTGGGGCTGCCAATTCTCCGCAACGTATTTGACCTCAAAGAAGAACTCTTCGGCGATGACCTCCTTCGCTGGGCACTGCATGACGAATATGGAGGCATTTATCCAAGGACCAGGTTTGTTATTTCTCAGTACCGTCTTAATAATACTTATTATAATTTATTTTTTAAAGTTGTCACGTTACTATGAAAATGATTACTTCAGCCATTTCATCAGTTTACGCCATATCAATTACTCGATTTCGGTTTTTCGAAAAAAGCTTCAAATTTAGCGGTAACTCATGATTTGTGTAGCTTGTTAATGCAGTGAAAGGGTGAAAAGGCTGAAAGAATTCAAGGTTACCCCAGGAAGCTGCTTACTACCCCTTGGAAATCAGTTGGGCCATTAATCGCCGGCTTTAGAAATGTCCAAAAAGCACTCCACACCTCGGAAAATTTCAGTTTCTACCCTCATTGGAAACTTCAATAACAAGATCAGAAACTTTCAAAAAACAGTATTCCCCCTGGAAAGCTCCAATCTGGCCCTTCGGAAAGCAACCATCCTAAAGGGTCTTCTGTCAGTAAGGTGCCATGGAATAGGAAGTTCAGATCTAAAAGATGACTGGTCCACATAGAGGGTGCGGATAAAAATGGAATGCCCCGATGGAGGGTGGAGAGTAAAACTGAAGGGCTGAAAGTCTGAAGGATACACACATATCAAGAGTTTCATACCTCCAGTCCATATTCAAAGGAAAAGTGAACACTCATTAAGTCAGACCATTGATAAACACCGCCAAACACAACAGCCTGACTTAATGAGTACCCACTTTTCTTTTGAATTTGGACCGGAAGTCTGAAACTCTTGATGTGTGTTTTGAGGGTGGAGAGTTAAAATGATTTGGGGGTGAATGGGTAAAAGGCTGTAGAGAGTTAAGATTATATGGGGACACTGAAAGGGTGGAAAAAATTGAGGTTTGAAGGTGGGAGATTTGAAATGATAGGGATAGTGAAGGGGTGAAAATGTTGAGTGATGGAACTAGAAGTGGAGCTTTAAATGATTGAAGCATTGAAGTGGTGAAAAGGTTAAAAGATGGAGGGTGAGGAGTTGAAATTAGTGGTGGAGTGAAGGGATGAAAGGCAGAAGGATGGAGGGTGGAGAGGTAAAATGATGTATTGAAGGGTGAAGGAATGAAAGGTTGAAGAATGGAGGGTGAAGAACTGAAACAAGTGGGGAAGTGAAGGGATGGATATATGAGGGTTTGAGGGTGGAGAGTTGAAATGATTGTGCAGTATGTGAAAGGGTGAAAAAGCTGAAGGATGGTGGGTGAAGAGCTTAAATGAGTGGGGACTGAAAGAAAAAAAGGATGAAGGATAGAGGGTGCAGAGGTAAAATAATGGAGATAATGAAAGGATAAAATCTTGAGGGATGGAGGGTGAAGAGTTGAAATGAGAGGGAGAGTACTGAGTACTAGTGAAGAGGTGAAAACTTGTAGAATGGAGGGTAGAGGATTAAAATGATGAGGATAAAGGGTGAAGAGTTGAAATGGGTGGTGGAGTGAAGGGGTGAAAGGCTGTATATTGGAGTGTGGAGAGTGAGATAAATGGAAACAATGAAGGCCGGGGTGAAAGTTTGAAGGATGGAGGTGGAAAGTTAAGATAATGTACCTCATTTACCATGAACAAAAACATCGAGTCGAGGCCAGCAGGGCAAAAATATAGCAAATGTATGAGAACTAGGAGCTTGACCTAGACTTGAAGTTATTGTTTATGGTCACTGGAGCAAATTATGAAAGTAGTGCATGCATGCCAGGGATACTTAAGGGGTGAAAAAATGATTGAGGGTCAAAGGTGGGAGAGTTGAATAAGGGATAAGGTGTAAAAATGTTGAGTGATGTCCAGAAGTGGAGCATTAAATGATTGGGACAGTGATGTGGTGAAAAGTTTAAAGGATGGAGGGTGAAGAGTTGAAATTTAAGTGTGGGGGGGGGGGGAGGGGGGTGAAGGGATGAAGGGATGAAGGACTGAAGAATAGAGGGTGAAATGAGTGGGGAAGTGAAGGGGTGAGAGTGCAGGATCAGGGTGGAGGGTTAGAATAATTTGGACAGTGAAGGGATGGAAATTCTGGGGATATGGTGGAGGGTGGAGAGTTGAAATGATTGTGCAGTGAAAGGGTGAAATGGGTGAAGGATGAATAATGAATGGGAGAGTGAAAGGGTGAAACACAGTGGAGGATGGTTAATGAATGGGAGAGTGAAAGGGTGAAATGGGTGAAGGATGGTTAATGAATGGGAGAGTGAAAGGGTGAAAGGCTGTGGAGGTTGGAGGGTTAAAATGATGGGGACAATGAATAGGTGAAACATTTGAGAGATTTTGAGTGGAGAGTCCAAAAGATTGATTCAGTGAAAGGGTGATGATGGAGGTTGAAGGATGGAGTGAAGGCTGAGTGAAGGGGTGCAGGGTTGAAGGAAGGAGGATGGGAAGTTAAAAAATGGGAACATTGTTCATAAATGGGTGAAAAAGGTGAGGGATGTCCAGAGAATGGAAGGTTGAAATGATTGGGGCAGTGAAGGGAAGAAAAGGTTGCAGGATGGAGGAAGAAGAGTTTAAATGAGTGGGGGTGGTGAAGGGGTAGAGGCTAAGAGATGGTAGGTAAGGATCTATGGGTAAAAAGATGGGAAAAGACAATGCAAGAAAGGTTGAAGGCATCGATGAGGGATGGAGAATTAAAATGAAGGGGACATTAATGATGTGAAATTGTTGAGGGATGAAGGGTAAAACAAAACTAGTTGGAGAGTAACAGGCCAGGATGAAAGGCTGTAGGATGGTGTGTGGAGATTTAGATAAATGGAGACAGTGAAGGGGGTGAAAAAATTGAGGGTCATTGATGGGAGAGTTAAAATGATAGGGATAGTAAAGGTGTGAAAATGTTGAGTGATGTCCACTAAATGATTGGAGCAGTGAAGTGGTAAAAAGGTTAAAGGATGGAGGGTGAAGAGTTGAAATTAGTGGGGGGTGAAGGAATGAAGGACTGAAGAATGGAGGGTGAAGAACTGAAATGAGTGGGGAAGTGAAGGGGTGAGAGTGTAAGATCAGAGTGAAGGGTGAAACAAAATATGTTGCGGAGTAAAGGGATGAAAGGCTGTAATATAGAGGGGTACAGTGATGGGTACAGTAAAGTGGCGAACAATTGAAGGATGGAGGATGGACAGTTGAACCTAGTGGGATAGTGAAGGGGTAAAACGCTCCAAGAAAGAGGGTGTAGATATAAAATGATGAAAACAGTGAATGGAAGAAATGTGGAAAGATGTGGGGCAGAGAGTTAAAATTGTTAGAACAATGAAGGGTTGAACATCTTAAAGGAACTTAACTGATGAAGAGTTGAAATGAGAAAGGAGAGTGAAGGGGTGAAAACCAGTAGGATAGAGGCCTAGGACGGAGGGTTAAAATGATGGGGACAGCTGTGAAGGGGTAAAAATGAGGGTAGAGGGTGAAGAGTTAAAACTGATTGGGGCAGTGAAGGGAGAAAAAGCTGCATGATGGAGGGTGGACAGTTGAAATGAGTAGAGTAGTGAAAAGGTAAAAAGTTCCAGATGGTGAATGGGTGAACATTTTGAAGGATGGAGTGGACAGGTGAAATGATGTAATAAAGTGGTCGCTATAAACATCTGGAAGTGTTGAATGTAAGCAAGAAAGTGAATGGATGAAAACTTGTAGGATGGTGGGTGAAGAGTTGAAGAGAGCAAGAGAGTGAAGGGATGAAAGCTTGTTGGATGGTGGGTGAAATGTTCAAGTGAGCAAGAGAATGAAGGGATGGAAACTTGCTAATTGTAGGATGGTGGGTGAAGAAATGAAGTGAGCAAAAGAGTGAAGGGATGAAAACTTGTAGGATTGAGGGTGAAGAGTTGAAGTGAGCAAGAGGGTGAAGGATTGAAAACTTGTAGGATGGTGGGTGAAAAGTTGAAGTGAGCAAGAGAGTGAAGGGTTGAAAACTTGTAGGATGGTGGGTGAAGAAATGAAGTGAGCAAGAAAGTGAATGGATGAAAACTTGTAGGATGTTGGGTGAAAAGTTGAAGAGAGCAAGAGAGTGAAGGGATGAAAGCTTGTTGGATGGTGGGTGAAATGTTCAAGTGAGCAAGGGAATGAAAGGATTGAAACTTGCTAATTGTAGGATGGTGGGTGAAGAAATGAAGTGAGCAAGAGAGTGAAGGGATGAAAACTTGTAGGATTGAGGATGAAGAGTTGAAGTGAGCAAGAGGGTGAAGGATTGAAAACTTGTAGGATGGTGGGTGAAGAGTTGAAGTGAGCAAGCTAAGAGAGTGAAAGATTGAAAACTTGTAAGATGGAGGATGAAGAGTTGAAGTGAGCAAGTAAGTGAAGGGATGAAAACTTGTAGGATTGAGGGTGAAGAGTTGAAGTGAGCAAGAGAGTGAAAGATTGAAAACTTGTAGGATGGAGGGTGAAGAGTTGAAGTGAGCAAGAGAATGAAAGGATGAAAACTTGTAGGATGGTGGGTGAAGAGTTGAGGTGAGCAAGAGAGTAAAGGGATGAAAACTTGTAGGATGGTGGGTGAAGAGTTGAATATGAGCAAGAGAGTGAAGGGATGAAAACTTGTAGGATGTAGGTGAAGAGTTGAAGTGAGCAAGAGGGTGAAGGGATGAAAATTAAACATCTAGGATGGTGGGTGAAGAGTTGAAGTTAGCAAGTAAGTGAAGTGATGAAAACTTGTAGAATGGAGGGTGAAGAGTTAAAGTGAGCAAGAGAGTGAAGGGATGAAAACTTGTAGGATGGTGGGTGAAGAGTTGAAGTGAGCAGGAGAGTGAAGGGTTGAAAATTTGTAGGATGTTGGGTGAAGAGTTGAAGTGATCAAGAGAGTGAAGGGATGAAAACTTGTAGGTTGGAGGGTTAGGAGTTAAAGTGAGCAAGAGAGTGAAGGGATGAAAAATTTTAGGATGGAGGATGAAGAGTTAAAGTGAGCAGGAGGGTGAAAGGATGTGAACTTGTAGGATTGAGGATGAAGAGTTGAAGGGAGCAGGAGGGTGAAGGGATGTGAACTTGTAGGATGGTGGGTGAAGTTTTGAAGTGAGCAGGAGAGTGAAGTGATGAAAACGTGTAGGATGGAGTGTGGATCATTACAATTGTAAGAACAGTGGAGGGGTGAAAGGTTGAAAGATGAAAGGTGGAGAATTAAAACGATTGCAGGGGCAGTGATGAGGGGTTGAGAGGTTGAATAATTAAGGGTGGAGGTTAAACTGATGTGGACAGTGAAGGGGGAATTGAGGGATGTGTGAGTGGAGAGTTAAAATGATTGGGGCTGAAACAGTAAAAGGCTATAGGATGGAGGGTGGAGAGTTTAAATGATGAGACAGTGAAAGAGTTAAAGTTTGAAGGGTTGAGGATGGAGAGTTAAGATTATGGGGAGAGTAAAGAAATTAAAAAAGTGGGAGTGTTGAAATGATTGGGATGGTGAATAAGTGAAAATGGTGTCTACTCAGTGATCAATGGAGGGTGGAGAGCTGAAATAAATGAGGCAGAGATTGGGTGAAAAAGAAGGGAGGGAGAGTCAAAGTGATAGAGAGAGAAAAGGGGTGAAAGGCTGAAAAATGGGGTTGGAGGGTAACAATAAATGAATAGGGTAGTCAAAGGAAGTAAGTTGTGTTGAAATGTATGTCCAGTGGGGAAGTGAGAGGGTGTCAAAGGCAGAGAAAAGGTGAGAGGCTGAAAGTTTGAAGGTGGGGAGTTCAAAACATGGGGATGTGAGCGAAGAAGTGAAAATGGTGCGGGATATGGAGAGTGGATTGGTGCAGTCATGAAGGGTGAAAATTTTAAATGAGTGGGTGAGTCAACCAGGGTGAAGTGGTGACATGAGTGGATGAGTGTAGGGGAAAAATAAAAGGCTGAAGGAAAGAGGGTGGTTGGTTAAAAGATTGGAAAAGTGAGGTGGAAAAATAGTTGAGATGGTGGGTGGAGAGTTAAAAGAACTGGGACAGTGAAGGGGTGAAAAGGCTAAAGGATAGAGGGTGAAGATTTGAAATGAGTCTGAGTCTGAGTGAAAGGGTCAAAGGTTGAATAGGGGAAGGGTGGAGAGAAAAACTGATGGGGACAGTGAAAGGTTGAAAAAATATCAGGGATTGAGGGTTGAGAGTTAGAATATATAGTTTGGGTAGTAAACTAAGGTAAAAACGATGAAGGATGAAGGGTGGAGAACTAAAAGATGGGGACAGTGACATGAATGGGTGAAAAATTGAGACATGACGGTGGAGAGTTAAAATGATTGGGGCAATGAAGGGGTGAAAAGGTTGAAGGAGGAAGGTGAAGAGTTCAAATATTGAAGACAGTAAAGGCCTATAAGGTTGAATTATTAGCTGAAAGTTGGAGGGTGGAGAGTTACATCTAAAATGGTGAGGACAGTAACTGATGTTAAAATACAAAAGACTGAAAGAAGGGTTTGTGAGGTTAGAGAGTTAAAATGATGGGGACAGTGAATGGGTGAAACAGTTGAGAGATGCAGAGTTAAAAGTTAAAAAGACTGGGCAGTGAAGGGGTGAAAACAATGCAAAATAAAGGATGATTAGGGGTAAAGGCCATGGGGAAGGTCAGGAGTGAAAATGTTAAGGGATAAAGCTAAGGGTGAAGAGTTGAAATGAGTGGAGAAGTGAAAGAATTAAAGGCTGTAGGATGAAGGGTGGAGCTTAAATCAGTAGGGACAGTCAACAGGCCTAGGGTGAAATATGTTGAGGGACAGAGGGTACTGAAGAGTGAAATGAGTTTGGGAGTGAAAGAATTAAAGGCTGTAGGATGTATGGAGAGGAGTTTACATGTAAATCAATAGGGACAGTCAATAGGGTGAAATATGTTGAAGGATAGAGGGTGAAGAGTTGAAGTGAGTTGTGTAGTGAAAGGGTAAAAGGCTGTAGGATGAAGGGTGGAGTTTGAAATAATAGAGACAGTCAAGGGGTTAAATATGTTGATGGATGAAGAGTGAGGGATGAAAAGAGTGGAGGAGTGAAGGGGTGCAAAAGTTGAAGGATGGATGGTGAGAGTTAAAATGATTTGGAGTAACAAAAGTTTTGAAAGGTTGAGGGGAGGAGATTGGAGAATTAAACTGAATTGAAACAGTGAAGAGGTGAAAGTTTGAAGGAATAAGGGTGGAGAGTTAAATGAATGAGGAGAGTGAAGGGGATAAAAATGAGCTGGTATTGAGGGTTGAGAGTTAAAATAATTTGGGTAGTAAAAGGGTAAAAATGATGAAGGATGAACAATGGAAATGAGTGGGGGAATGATTAAGGGGTGAAAGGATGGAGGGTGGAGAAATAAAATATTGGGACAGGAAATGGGTGAAAAAGTTGAGACATGGACAGTGGAGAGTAATAATGATTGGCCATATGGGGCAATGAAGGGGTGAAGAGGTACCCCCCGGTTGAAGGATGGAAGGTGAAGCATTGAAATGAATGGGGGAGTGAAAGGGTGAAAGGCTGAAGGATAGGCGATGGAGAGTTGAAATGTTTGGGACAGTGAAAGGGTGAATACAGTAGCTTAAAGATGGAGGTTGCAGATCTTAAATAGTTGGAACAGTGAAGGGGTGAAAAGGTTGCAAGATGGATATGTGTAAAGAGTTCAATTGAGTGGGGGAGTGAAAGGGTGAAAGGCTAGCGCTGAAGAATATGGAGGGTAGAGAGTTAAAATGATGGCAAAAGTGAATGGGTGAAACTGAGTGAGGGATGGAGAGTGGAAAGTTAAAATGATTGGGGCAGTGAAGCCCTGAGTGAAAAAGTTGAAAGATGGAGGGTAATTGGGGAAGTGAAGGGGAGAAAGCCATAGAATGGAGGTTGGAGGGTTAAACTATTGGAAAAGTCAAAGGGTGAAAATGATGAGAGGTAAAGCTAAGGGAAAAGAGTTGAAATGAGTGGTGGGTGAAGGAGTCAAATGCTGAAGGATGGAGGGTAATATGGTGGAACAATGAAGGGTTGAAAATGTTTGAGGGATATAGGGTGCATTGAAACGAGTTGGGGAGTCAATGGGTGAAAGACTGAAGGAAGGAGGGTGGAGAGCTAAAAGACCAGGACAGTGAATAGGTGAAACAGTTGAGGGATGGAGAATGGAGAGTTAATAACATTGAGCACAGTGAAGGGATGAAAAGGCTGAAGGATGGTCAGTGAAGTGTTGAAATGAGTGGGTAAGATGAAAGGGGTGAAGAGGTAAAATGAATGGGGAGTGAAAGGGTGACAAGGTTGGGGGGGGGTTGAAATGAGTGGTTGAGTGAAGAGGTAAAGGCCATATGATGGAAGTTGGAGGGTCAAGTTGGTTGGGAGAGTCAAGGGGTGAAAATGTTGAGGGCTAAATGCTATAAGGGTGAAGAGTTGAAATGATTGGAGCAGTGAAGGGGTGAAAAGGTTGAAGGGCGGAAGGTGCAAATTAGGAAGAAAGGTTGGAGATGGAGGGTGGAGGGTATAGAGTTAAAATGATTAGGGCAGTGAATTGGTAGAAATGTTGAGTGATGGTGGTTGATTGGCCATGGGGCAGTGATCGGGTGAAAAAGTTGAGGAAGGGAGCTCTAGTTAATTAAAACAATAGGGAAAGTGAAGGGGTGAAAGGCTGAAAGGAGGAGGGTAAAGAGCACAGTAATGGGAACAGTGAAAAGGTGAAAAAGCTGAGGGATGAATGGTGGAGAGTTGAGTTAAATGAATGGGGGAGTCAAAAGGGGTAAAGAGTTGAAATCAGTGGGGCAGGTTGAAAGACCAAGGATCGAGAATTCAATTGTTGGAGACAGTGAAAACGTGATAGGCTGAAAGATGGAAGGTGGAGAGTTCAAAGTATAGGGACAGCGAAGGTGTGAAAATGTTGAATGATGGAGGGTGGAGAGCTGAAATATATGGGGCAGTGATTGGGAAAAAAATTGAGGGAGGGAGAGTCACATAGTTGGAACAGTGAAAGGCTGAAGATTTTAGGGTAGGGAGTTAAAATGATGGAGACAGTGAGTGGGTGAAGCAGCCGAGGAATGGAAAGTGGAAAGTTAAAGGACTAGGACAGTGATGTCAAAGTGAAAATGTAGAAAGATGGAGGATGAAGAGTTGAAATGATTGGTCAGATTAACAATGTTCCTTCTTTTAAGGCAACAAGTGTTCGGATACCTTTTTTAATGAGTGGATGGTAAACATATGTAGCACTTTTACATGCTTTCTAAATGCGCAAATGTTTCAAGCGCCCTCTCCTAAGTAAGATTCCCAGGGGGCGCATAACATTTTATTGAAGTTCCTACACATTAACGTCATTTTATTCCGTTATCTCGGTTTCAATTTTTATAATCAAAATCGTGAATTACAGCGACATAGTACCATTGTTGGTTAGTTAGTTAGTTAGTTAGTTAGGCCCTTAGCTCCTCCTGGAGCATAGGCTATCAACGATTTCGTCCCTCCATCTCCCCCTGTCTTTGGCTAGTCTCTCTAGCGTGTTCCAGGTGTGACCCAAACTCTTCATCTCCGCCTCAACATCCCGTCTCCAGGTGTTCTTGGGACGTCCCCGTTTCCGCTTGCCCTGAGGATTCCATTTCAAAGCTTGTCTTGTAACATTTCTTTGGCAATGATAGTTGATCTTACGGATTGATACATGGTCCTGACATTCCACGTGCCAAGGATAGATGTTGACTTTGGAGAAAGAAGAACATTCGGCACTGCAGGGTCCATGCGGCTTTGCCTGCACTGCGTCATTCTCTGTCTCTGAGAAATGTCCTTTCTCCCCGAGTCGATGGCGCGGTTAAATTTCGTCGATGTTTCTGTAATCCTTACAATCCACTTCACGGGGGATTAGCCCATGTAGCTTCACCAGAGCCCCGTTAGCCAGCCTTACCTTTTTCCACCTCCCACGGCGGACACGAGGGGTTGGACTTTGGGAGGAACCATTGTTGGTGACGGTTCACAAATATTTTAAAACACTGAAATTGATTTGGAGGAGAAAGGACGGTAGGGGTTGGATTTTGAGTGAGATTTTTTGAGTTAATGTTTAATGGAAAAACGTCAGGTCGTATGCTATGTTGACATTCTTACTCATTCATCTTATTCTTATTGACATTCTTTTTCTTGTTCTTACTATTAGTTGTCCAACTCAGATTAGGAAAATTAATGCTTTTTAAAGCCTTGTTGATAGGTTGATAAAGTAGATAACAAATATAAAGTCATAAATGAGTCGTCCATAACCTGATTGACCTATTGATTAACAAACAGAACCACTCATACGTAATACACAGGAACACAAGTGACAGACAAACAGACAAACCTGGGAGAAAATAGAGACACACTGCGAGAAAGAGTGGCAGCAGGCAGACAAAGAAACAAAATACTGTTTGCTGGATGTTGGATTGATAATAATAAAGAAAAAGTACAAACACGCATAAAGACACAGGCGCAAAGTTAGGTGTCAGACAGACAGAAATAGAATTACTGTATTTCCTTCATTAAGTACCCTGGGGGTGTTTGGGGAAATACGTTGTTTGCCAATATATGTGAAGTATACGTCACTCAACTCACAGATTTTCAAAAAAATTTGTGTGTTAACCCCGACACAAAATATCAGGATACTGATTCTTGATTGCACTGATTATACATACATGTATGTGTCTTTTAACCTTCGATCAACCCAGGTTGCGCTAAGTTATTTTGTGACTCGGAGTTTATAACACTCAGTACCTTAATTGATAAGAAGTCTATTTTAAGACTATGGTGACGCCATTACAAGCTATTCAAAGTTCATCAGTTTGTTCTGATGAAGTTTCTTGTGTGTTGTTTAACGTTTGAATACAGTTTGAAGGAGTTTCATTGTTAAGACATTTGTGACTGCATGTTTGTTGTTCATATTACTGTGCAGGTAGTGAACTGTGCAATGAGTTGCAGGTTAAGGCCTTTAAGTACTGAAATGCCAAGAAGAGAAGCGGCGTATGTTGCATCATATATCTGGCTGGATTTTCCAAAAGGTGACTGACCGCGACAAGGTTATACAGGGATCACGGCCGGATCTCCTAAAA
>JAOBYE010561746.1:0-10637 GCA_025403585.1 Parazoanthus swiftii
TTCTTTGAGCTTGCCTGTACTGGCTCTATATTATGTTAACACAAAGTTAAAAGAGCTCATGTTTACCATCAGAACCTTTTGAGGCTAAAGCAGCAGAAGGTTGTACATTCGAGAAGAAAAAAACACTTCTTGGATGTTTATCGTCAGTTTCCTGTGGCTGTTAGTTGGCTTTTCCGATCGCCAGTCACTTATCGTTCATTCAACCCAGGATGCAGGAAAAATAATTATAAATTTTGAGGTTGAAGAAATTACAAACACATAACTTGCCGTACGGACCGAGCAAACGAGCCTAATAAGAGGTATGAGTTGCATGAACTAGAGAAAAGGTAGACTATACATGCAATGCTGTATAATTAGGATATTGTATAATTAGGATATTATATGAAACAACTCTTTCAAGTTTAAATCCGTTGTGCAATAAAGTAAATACTGATATAAATAAAACGTTTCGGAACAAGCAGATATAGTACCTGAGAAAAGACTATACATACCATTGTACATATGCTATTAATAGAATCATTGTTCTAGTAAGCTCTAATTGCCTTATCGCATCCTAACTTTTGATATTTATAGGGAAACAAAAGCGATTATACAGAAAGAGGATTATAACCGGAATCGAATTAGATGGGGCCAGGAGGGGAACGGGGGCTTATAACATCAAGTAGTATTTTGTCAGCAAGTAGATAGGCTTGTATATATGGGGTTTATAACCGGGGGAATTAATGTGTGTTTTTACGGAATATAGGTCTAATTGTAGATAAAATATTTTTCTCTCTTTTTCAAGGAATACCTGTTGCAACCATCTCCAAGACCTTAACCGGCATATCTCTCCATAGCTGTGAAGATGGAATTCCCTTGACTTTGTCCTGTAAGGGCAGACACAAGATAGCTGTACTACAAGCTTTCTTCGGCCACGGCCATGGTCACGTGACTGACTGTGACAACAATTGGTGGCAGAACTGTGACACTCCTGGAGTTGTTGATAGAGTGAAGTATCTTTGTCAGAACAAGCAGAGATGTTTCATTCGTCCCACTTCGGAGGTCCTCGGATCAACTTCGTGTATGTTCGGGCTTGACGCCGACTTGCATATAAAGTACACATGTGTGAAAGGTATGACATGATTTTATTGTTAAGATGCTGGGAAACAAAGTTGAACAACGTATTTACTTCCGATTTGTTTTCTAAAACGAAAATTTCTAGTGTTATGAGTCGAGTAGATAAACTTAAGTTTATTTATGCTCCACCACAAACTTACACTTTGCGAACATCACGTGCTAAGGCCCAACATTTGTTTTGCGGTGGCCTTAGTTTAAAGAAACCTTCATCTGAAAGTCTGCCTTGGTCTGAAAGTCTGCCTTGGGATAAAAAATAGCTATGATTGGACTTCATGTCTCCGCAGTGCTTGGATATGCAGTCGGCTGACGAGCTCAAATAAGAGCGAAGCGAAACAGTACCGTTTGCAGATTGAGTTGAACACCAATTAGTATAAATATCAAACCAAGTGAATGGCACTAAATTTCTCGGACATTGATGCATGCATGACACAAGAAATGGCGCCTCGTTTAGTTGCCGTTCGAAACCTCTGCCATGAACGGAGAGAGCTTCATCCACAAACACAAAAAGAGTCTCAAACTTTGATTCATCTGTGTTCATCAGTTTTATTGTTGTGAAGCTTTGTCGCTTATTTGAAACATAAAAGAAAACTGTCGAGCTAGCGGCTAAGACATCATGTTTGGAACTTAAGCGCGCGAAGAGTGCGGGCTTTAGATGTAAGCGGGAAGTTATCTGTTTTTGATTTCTTGAGAGAACAAAATTCTGCAGTTTATTTCGACACTGGTTTGGCAAATGGTTTGGTATATACTGAACAACTATTCCCCCAGCGTTGGTGCTTAGCGTTCAGTGCGGCAAATTCAAGTGTAAATTTAGCATTTCCTGAATAAACGTTACACCGCTTCAACACTTGTACCAATGTTAACCGCAAACGGTTTTACAAAACGATAATGGCCATTCACATATTACACTAATAATGCTATTGCAATTGATTCTTTTTCCTTCCCCCAGCCCCAGTGGAGCTCGCTTCCCTTACATGATTGCAAAGCAGCTCTCTTGAACTGATCAACTCAACCTGAACTCATAAGCGCGGTTATGCATTGAATATCATTCTTTTTTCTCTTTTGGCTTGGTAAGTCCGAGTAAGTCTAGCCGGACAGTAAACAGTACCTAGCAGCTACCCTGGGCTGAACTGAGAACAAAATAAGTAAGGTGCCAGACTACATTGGGTAATCGCAAATGTTATATTAAAACTGTTTTTGACTCTGATTTGAGTTAACCGCAAAATACAGTACTCACAGCAACATTTATTTTCGAACCTTAGTGAAAGCAAATACATCTCTTTCAAATTTTAATTAACAAAACACGTGCACAAAGAAAAAGCCGGGAAACGTCTTGAAACAACAAGAGCTTCATTGATGAATTGCGATTTCTTAGATACGCTCTTTTTGTTTTATAAGAACATTTTTTCATAAAAATTTTGAGGCTTAAAAAATCCCAAAATTTAAGAACTGACTAAGAACATGCTGGGGATACGAAGAGAATATTTGTTTTATTTACTGTTTTCAGTGGAGATATTCTAAAGTAATGCCCCGTGCTTTTGCAACATCACCTTGTGGCAACTGCGATCGCGGATATACAAAGGGAACTAGGGATACTTGTAACTCTTCCATTGTGGGATGGCTTGTGAGAGCTGAAAACGGCCAACTCTACTGAAAACGAAGAATATTTTAGAAACCTCAAAATAATTAAGAACATTTATCTTTAGTCCCTAAATTAGACGTTCTTATAAAACATAAGTATAAAACTCTTTAAGTTCCTTTATTGAAGCTGCACCGTTCTTTCTAAATACTCCTCTATCATATAAGGAATCAGCGTGGACGAGCGCCGGTTATAAAGCGCTGACTCGTAACCCGGAGGTCCTGTGTTCGAGTTCTCTGCCCGCCGGTCACGCTGGTGTATATAGCCTTCTGGCCAGCCTTCCTGCCAGTTGGGTTTTTAAACCCTTATGATTTATTGTGTGTAACAAGGCATTGAAAAGCCCCCTACAGGGACAGTCACTAGAAAGTATATTTTATTTATTTATTCTATTTTTATACCACAGGAAGCTTTTTAACTTGATATTTTTGGCAATGTTTGTGTCGTTGGTTGAATTTATATGAAAAAATATTGAACTGTAAATCCTCACTTGATTTCTTTCCTATGAACGAAGATCGGTTGCTATTGAAAGCCACCAAAACGCTTTGTTGTTTTTATAATACGCTTTGCTCTTCAATTAAAGACACACTGCTCTTTATAAGAACCTATTTGATAAGAAAGTTGAGACGTAAGAAAGCCACAATTTAGGAACGTGTTTGTGAACACACTTTGAGCCGAGACTGAGAAAGGAACGTTTTTTGTTTCTTTAAGGCAAACTTTATAAGATCACTGAGGCTCAGACATGTCCAAATTTTAAGAGCATGAAAAGTGTATGAAAAAGTTAAGAACAAGTCAGGGCCAGCTTCAGTCCGGCAAATTTTTCTGCACCTTTTAATATCTGATTTTGGTAAACAGGTGAAAGTAATTCCTTTGAGTAAATATACGAACTAAGATAGATGTTGGAAATAACCTTTGAATGTATCTATGCAAGCACAGTTCCAAAACATACCAAGACTGAATTCTTTCAAGAACATTTGAAGCTGCAGCAGAAAAAATAGACGTTCTAAGAAGAAAAAAAATATTCACGTTTTCTTTTCATTACCGGGTATTTCGGTTGGATCATATTCTCAAAGAAAACTGTCTCTTTAAACCGCCAAAATAATTTGTTTAAAATTATGTTAAAGATTGACAAAGAAATCTTTAAACCTAAATGTTTTAAACCACTGATTAAGATCTTTCAAGTCTCTTTGTTGCTAGATTTGAGATTACATGCAGAAAGTAACGAAAAACAGCCCCATTGCAGGAAATAGAGAACAAATATCTTTATCACTGTTTGCAAAGCTCTCCAAATAATAAGTTGTGACACTTTACTTTCTCAACATCCTCAAGTTTAATCAAACTGATAGTGTTTTAATTACTTTTAACCATCTTTGAATAAGCTGAATATGTAAAGTGTCTTCCGGTATCAAAAAGCTGTTCAAGGCGAAGCCATTCATTATCAAGAAGTTAAAACAAAGGACTCGCAATTTCAAGAACAAAAAAAAATAGAACTTTCTAATTAACGGAAAGTTTAGTTTTTAATGTCAGTCCAGTGTGTTGTAATTAGCTTCCACTTAATTTTTATTAATTCACTTCAATTTATAGCGCTAAACGTCTTGATATATTTGTTGTTGCGATACGTCACAAAACATCTCTTATTTTACCGATTCAATGCGGCTGTAACACTTATTTTCTTACACTGTGGGAAAAAAAGCCTTGAAACAGAGAAAGCAAACTACAAATTGAGACTAGAAACAACTTAACAAGGCTATAATAAATAGTTTGCTTATGGCTCGGTTGATATAGTCGTGTCTCAGTGCTTCGACTGCTAATTATCGTCGGTCCCGACTTCTGCTGTCAACTGACTTTTCTTCCACGTGAATCAGAACAACAATTATTTGAAGTTTTTAGTGTGTTGTAACACATCATTTTTGTCTTAAATCTACACACTGTACTGCTACCTAAATTTCTTAACAACGGAACAAAAACTGAACGTACATAACAGAGCGTACATAAGGCTGTTACTCGATTTGGTATACGTGTTTACTTTAAAAAAACATGTCAAATATTCTGTCTCAAATGTATTATCGATGGAAACAGATACATCGTTAATAGGAACAAACAAAGCTAAACAAAGAGAAAAAATAAAAACATTAAACAGGTTATAAACCGTTTAAAACGAAGTAACACAGTACTTGAGTTACCACGGTGTTAAACTAATGCCGGACACCATGCTTCTAAAGTTCGTCTTCTTTGCCACGCTGGGCATGGCCGCTGGGTATTTCGAGTGGCAAAACTGTGGTAAGTACTATCAGAGTTGCAAGAATCATATGTCATTTTGCGAGTGTGTAAATCTCTTTTTCTTATTACAATGCTGAAGGTCATAGGGTTGAAGTATCAAAACTTAGAACGTGCTTAGAACTTATCTCAGTCTTAGACTAAAAATAAGAAAGGAATGTTTACTTTTAACACAATCGTCATTACTGTCTTCTGAAGGCCGGTTCATTCAAGCATGATAGTGGATGAAGGTTCAAACTCTCAATCGCGTCTCATGCACTCCCATCGACTCGCAAGCGCTCTCATCAACTTCGAACATGTTCAAAATTTCAATGACAGTTGATGAGAGTTCAGACTTTCACTCTCGTTTGACCACCAACTCTAATTCCCTCTCATCGACTCTCCAACGCTCTCTTCGGCAACTTTCCGTCGATGAGTGCTTAAACAAAGTTAACTTAAGTGTTCCGGGATAGCGACTGGTTATAACAATATTACCAAAACTTGTTTCTTAAGTCAAGTTTAATAGCATTTTGGCCTTTTTACAATATCGTATGGGTTTTTTGTGAATACGGTTCCAAACATATTTTGGAGTATTAATCAGTCTATTTTCTAACGGTGATGTTCTTTGTGAAACAACACTGTGATAAAGCAACGACAGAATCTAACCGCATACAAAGCAATTACTTTCGTGCAACTCAAGTCTAACTGACAGATCGTGGCCAAAATAGACGAAAGACAATAATTGCATTGCACTAAAAATAAAAGGAAGTAACAACAATTTATAAGCCATTTTGAGACTGAAAGTTTAAGAACGTTGAACCTCATGCAAGAAGTAGACGTATTTTCGCTGCAACGTTTGGAGTCACTGAAAACGAAAAATGATATAACAGGTTTTAGGAATTAGGGGGTTGTCATTCAGTTGAAGCTCTTCAGTAAAACCTTTTCGGATTCTTGTATGTATTCTTTGTATGTATTCTTCCCTTTTCAGATTATTTTTTGTGTAGTGTCAAATGTTGCCATGTTAAAACATCCTGTGTTTTAACACTTCATTTTAATAACTTCTTTTCAAGAACAATAGCCACGGAGGTTCGGTTGTGTATGTAAAACAACTCTTGGGCCAAGTGCTTGTTAACAACATAATAACGTTAAGTAAAATAGACCGGGTTTGAGAAATGAAATGAGATAAGTCGCTGGCAGTTTCTATTCTGTGTGGCTACCTATTCTATCCCATATTCTATCCGTATATAACAGCGAACTAGTTACATTTCTACTTCTGATGGTGAGTTTGTATCGTTGATTTCTTAAACGAACTGAAAGGCACCAGTTGACTTCTTTGTCAATGTTTAGTTGGGTCATTAAAACTATTCATGAATCCGTTCATTGGAAAGTAGGTTACACTGAATCAGTAGACAATAGGGTTAAGGGTTTAGGGTTAACGGAAAACAAAGCCTTTTCCTCATGATGCGACAGATACTAAGACTCGGCGTAATGCTAGAAGCGAATTGCTCATAGAAATGGCATATAAAGAAGAATTTTTGCGTTTTAGTTGAGTCCGTCTTGGCCAAGTCGCAACTAATACTGGACTAAGGTTTTGAGTTCCTCTCGGCCTGGTCGAGGGTTGAAGTTTGGGCGGCCTTCTTTCGCCACACCGTCCAACACACACACATCCTAAAATCGCCACTAAGACGTCACAAAAAAAAGATAAATCAATACTATGGATCTTGTGAAGTTATATTTTTGATATGTTTAAGTGCTCTGGTTTTCAGGAAGGCCTTGCAGCTCAGACGGTAGAACAGAGGGTGATCTGTTCTTCCAATCATATTTTTTCTCTCTTTCTCTATCATATGCGTGTGAACAAATTTTCTTTCTAGGGCTGTCACTCAAGGAAATACTTGGGATATTTGCACAGCAAATATCAACTTACCACACTCAAATCACTATATCTCTTTACAGTAGTGCTGAGCGGCCAAACTTAACTGGTTACCCTCTAACTTATGGGACCATAAGACCCTGGGTAACCGTGCATCGATTGCCGAGCACATGCCTGGGAGCGAGGCTAGTGCAAATCAAAACTGGGCTAATATTGATGACCTTTTTGTCGTATAACAGACTACCCGGCCAAGTTCATCTATCTTAACCACTTGAAGATCGCTCCGAGCCCGCTAAGGCTGCCGGGCAATGTAAACGTCTCGGCCTCAGTCTCGATTAACAGATATCTGCCCGGTACGACTAAACTCAGACTCAAAGTGATGAAGAAAATGTTGTTTTGGGTGAAGATCCCCTGCATAAGCGGCTTTGGTTCCTGGTAAGTTGAAAAATGTTTTAATAATTACCATTTTAATAAAAAATTATAATGCGTAGATGGTTAAAATTTGTAGATAGAACCTGTATATAAACATTTCTGCTACCCGAGTTTTACGCGCAGCGCATGTCACTGCGCTAGCGATAATCAGACAACTTAGAGTTGTAATTTAAGCAGGAGTCGATTTTAACCCCCAATCCCCCCTCCCCCACCTGGGGATGAGGTGGGGATTTGATAAATCCTGCTGTCAAGTCTTAAAAAATTCCCCACCCCTGGGGACACCTTCCAGCTCCCAAAATCGTCTTATGCCACCCCCAGGGACTGATTTAGCTCTACAGGAACATGCAGTAAAATCCTCTCTTAATCTGTTTGTACGTTTAGAAAAATCAGGTATACAACAATACTCTGTTCTCAATCTGCACCCACACTGGAATTTTAATCAGTTTGTAAGTTTAACAAAACCACATAAAATCATAACAATACTTTGTATTCAATCTGCTCCCAGATTGTAATTGCAACTGGATTGTAAACTTAACAAAACCAGGTACAACAATTTCTAAACGTCTGTAATGCCCCACCCCCCTGGCATGATTTATGTCCCAATCCCCTCTATCCGTAACTTACACTTTCCATTTCCCAATTGTCTGATGATCGGCAGCGCAGTAACATGCGCTGTGTGTGATACTCGAGTAGCAGACGTTTTTATCTACAATTTTTTTCTACAACTGTTTTTTTAATATCTACGCGTCGCAAATTTTTACTAATCACCTGCATTGAGCATTCTAGCACACTTTACCATTTAGCACTTATCATGTAGATTCGTTTTCATTGTTTCGAGACAATTGAGATTTTACTGTCGCTTTGAAGTTTGCCTTGGGCTGCGATCAATTAATCACGACATAAAATCCTAGTGTGTGCGTTATGACAAATATAATCAATCAATCAATCAATCAATCAACAGCAACAACAACAACAACAACAACAACAAATCAATAACTAAAATAATAAAAACATTAATATTAATAATGACAACGTCAATAATAATAACTGACTTGCCTATTTATTTATCTTTTCTCTTATGAGTTTACTTTTTCTAATTGGCAAAGTCAAGAGAAAATTTTTAGTATCACTTTCTACGGCGCCACTTTTTCGCTGTGATTTGCCACTTTTATTCACTGACACTGTATTTGACATTAGTTATTCAAGTAAAAACAATCTAGTTAAGGCTACATGTTTTAGACAAAACTCATGTTGCTGTTTTTGTTTTGCAGCACATACGACGACTTTTGTAAAATGATACGAGAGTTGATGTTCAGCAAGTGTGACGTGAAAATGGAGAGAAGCGGAGTTCCCTGCGACTGTCCATTGCCAACCGGCAATTTCAACGTGCCCACCCAGTTAATCAAAGTTACCAGCGCACAGCTTAGTCAGGTGTCCCTGCCAAACTTTCTTGTCAACGTAAGTTATTTCTTTATATGTAAATTTTAAGTCGTTATTTTTATTTGGGATTGTGAAGAAAGTGACCAGAAAGGGGCTGTTCATAACTTTTACGGGGGAGGGGGAGGGGGCTTCTGCAAAAAAGGGGACCACGATTTCCTCATAGAGGGAAGAAGGGGGTCAAAGACAATTTCTGAACTTTGGCAGGGTTTATATATAGGTACGTGAACCGCAAAGGGAGGGGAGGGTCATGCAGTCTTTGTTTTCAAACGAGAGGAATAACGTAGTTTCTTTTTGGACTGCTTGGGAATCTAGCCGACCCTCCCTCCCCCTTTGGTAAAAATAATGAACGGTCCCTTAACGAAGTTTCAACAAAAATTGGTTCAGTCAAGGAAAGGATCCAGCTAAGATTTTTGAAAGGTTGTGACTAAAATATTATCCAGGAAACTGGGGTGAGCTAGCGAGCCGTCTTTCATATATAGTAGCTGCGTGGCACTTACTCTAGTTGTAAACTCGTTCCCAGACTTCTCTGAAGTGCTCTCTTTCTTGTGACGCATAAAAAACAGGGTGCGGAGAAGCCTGGCAAAAACCTTCCATGTTCGGAGGTTATTTTGGGTTTGAGAAAATGACAACGCCAAGTATTGTAATAGATCAAGTCTACAAAAGCTGAGAAAGAAACACATTTGTTTCTATCAAGCCCCCTCTCTATTGGCTTGGTTATAACGCCCACTGTGGAATCTCTCTTTTTTACTAATTATTTTTGTTTGTTTGCAAATATTTCAGCTGTTTCATGGCTTTAATTTTGTTGTGAACATTAGCACAATGCATGATATTTGACCCAGGAGAACTCGAAAAGAAATTGAGTTTCTCGTGTTCTTATTCTCTATACGCATTATGGTGCAACGAACTCTAAAATTATGTCATCAATCACTTAATTCCATATTTAGAATTTTAGTGCCTCGGCGGATTTCTACTGTTCATTGTTGGAAGAGGGCGTATTTGCCTAACAACGCCCAACCCGCTTTTTCGTTCAGCATCGGTTTTTTCTTTATTTATCTTTAATTTGCTTTTCATGTTGTTCTTTGTATCCCTCCAGGGCAAGTATTATCTGAAGGCCGAGTTTCTGGACGTGTTAGACAAACCTTTGGGTTGTTTTGAGTTCTACATCCAGCTCAGTATCAGTGGCAAAAAGAAACGGAGTTTGGAGATCAAGCACTTGACAAGCGCTTGACTGAGATAAAACTGCAAGATAGGTTGCTGATGCGGTTTTCAGGAAATCATAATTGGAATACAGATCGATACAGCCTGACCTTAATAAGTTCATCTAATCATTCCAAAAACAACAAAGTAGCACTGAAGCGAATTCTGTTTTAAACTATGTCGATTTATGTCAAAGTATTGAAATAAATATGTCAAAACTATTTAAAAATAACCTTGGTGTCTTGTAAAAGTATTTAATCGAAAATATTGAAAAATCAGGCGATTCTGGTAAATGAACGGACATCTCTGGATGAACACGTCTACGTCCGGTGATCTTCATACTATTCAAAACCCTTATTGTAAATATATATACTCTCTCTGTGTTTTCCTTTATTAGTTTAATACCCCAGGGTTATTAGATCGCACAGGACCTAGTGGTTGCCTGTGCATTCGACAATTCAGTGTAAAAACATCTTAAGTTTGTTCTTAACCCGCACACTGTGTGCCAAGGTGGTTTTCTGCTGCCTGTCTCTCTCCAAGGACCGTCGTCAGTTCTTTTTCCAGTGTCTTAGATTCTCCTCCGGGTACATCTATGATCACCTTGATTTGTTTAACTCTGAAACCCGGGTGACCAACTTTTAGTTCTTCTCTAACATAGGTTTTTTGTCGGTTTTTGTCTCTGCCTCTGCCTGT
>JAOBYE010561857.1:0-12633 GCA_025403585.1 Parazoanthus swiftii
TCACGTCCTTCTGATACTACCTGCCTCGAATAGCCATGCTAAAAGCAGGTAGTATATTGTTACTGTAAATTTATATAGTTAGTTTAATAAAAGGTTATTGTTGTTGTTGTTGTTGATCACCAGCATGCAACATGTGAAAAGCTTAAGAGCATAAGAAAAAATCTTCCTTTCACCATCAATGCTACCACCAAAATCACCAGTTCTTGTTTTATGTTCTTGTTTTTTTGTTTTGTTTTTGTTATTCTTGTTCTCGTTTCTTGTTTTCGCTGTTGTCGTTGTCGTCGTCGTTGTTGTTGTTATTGTTGCTGTTGTTCTTTTTCTTCTTTTTTTTCATCATCTATATTCCGCAGTCACTTCAAGTTACAAAGCTGCAGGAATAAAAAAAAAATAATGTTTCCTCCAGAATACCAACTTAGCTTGCGATCGGCTCTATCTATTACAGCGGTTGAGTAGTGCCATAAATGCCATAAATTTGAGCACGGATAGGGAATGAAATACATGTACAGTATGTAGTACGAAGAAACTGAGTCCTAAGGTTTTAATTCCCCGGATCTATGCCTAAACTTTTTTAATGAGGGTATCATTACCATGGCAACCATAATGAAGTATTTTTGTTTTTTTCTACACATTAAAAAATAGGCCGTATGCATAATACGCCCCAGTGGCCATAAACAATAACTTTATGTCGAGGTCGGTTTCCAAGTTCTCATGCATTTGCTTTATTTCTGCCTTACCAGTCTCGACTCAAAATTTTTTTCGTGGCCAGTGGGGCGTGTTTTGCATACGATCTATTGTTAACTGAAATCGTGTTTCTTGAAAATAATTACAGCACCAAGTCAAATCTAAGAGACAGAAATTCCAATGTGTGTGCTTTGGGTGGATACTTGCGTATTGTATTGTTTGCATCCTCCCCTCTGTCTTGTTCCAACAATTCGGATAATCGAACCTTTAGTTTAAAACGTTATTTCCATTTTAAAAATTATTAGGTATTTCTGCCATCTGATTGGTTCCTAACAGCACTGATTGCAGAACTAAGTGCCTCACTTTTGAGTGTATCAAAAACGACTCCAATTAATGAATGACAATAGCCATGAAACGACACGACCATGACAAAGACAACAGTAACATTGGCAATGACAACAACAACAACGGCAATGATAATGACAATAGTGACAATCGCAACAAAAATAATGGCAACAATGACATTGACATCTCCCAATTAATGGCAATAACAACGACAACAACAAGGACAGTGACAACAAAAGGATGACAACAATAACAAAAAAATGATTGAAACAAGGACAAAACAGTTGCAGGAGACTGGATGCAATCAAATGAGGGTTGAACTTCATGTCGTGCAATTTTGGTCTAAAATCATACTCGTGACACAAAATGCACCTACGTTACGCGATTCTGCAGCTTTGTTTTCACTCGTATTATTTCAGACCAAATTGCACTCCAGTCAGTTTAATTACAATTGTTAACATTCTAGTCGTCTCTTCTGTGTTATGATACTTTCAACTAGTGCATCTGGGTTTAATCGACAGAGTAATTTAAAAGGAAAGCGTGAACCAGTCACAGAAAAGTAAAAAGACATAAATTGTAGAATATTTGACTTGTTTTCTCTTTTATGAAGTTTTAGCTCAGATGTTGAAAGCCACAACTCACGCGCAACCCAAAAAATAAACAAAGGAATAAGGATTTCAATTGATCAGAGTGACTGCAGAGAAAGACCTCAGATGATTGGACTCACAACCAATGACCAAGGTCCCACCACGTTGTCTTTAACAGGAATCGACGATGTCGGCATCAAACAAGGTAGATTAAGAGGTATTTTCAAGGTCTCCCGATCTAGAGTTCCCGGCGTTTTTTCTAAAAGATGTAAGCTCCGTAACTTCAAAGCAATCTAAATTTTTACAACGGATGTAGTAATGAATGCTTGTAAAAAAATTATGTTACAAAACATAACTAGACTACAACTTCTTCTCTTTGTAATTAATTGTCGCTGAATGCATCCACAACCTTGGATAATGTATTTGTTGAAGCACTATATGTCAACCCGCCTTAATTTACCGGCGGCCCACTCACAATATGTTGATCCCATTGACTCCGTCCACCAATACACTGTTGGTCCCTTAGCAGGAGCACGTCAAACAATTCATGTATACAACAACGTACTATGAGAGGAGCAGTAATCCCTAATTGGATGTAATGACTGTATTGGCTAGATTGCAGTTGCACTCGTGCTAATCCGTCAGTCAACTTAAGTATTATTGGAGAGTGTTCTTACTTGGCACCAGCTCTTCGTCATTAAAACTTCCAGATACCAAGGTGTTTTTTAAACTAGTTGATCGCATATAATGAAATGCTATTTAAAAGAACAAAATTAGTGCTGCTAGCTTGCTTTGTGCGTCAAGTTATTCTTTTAAGTAATCAAAAACGATACATTTTTATTGGTTTAGGATCCCATGACGGCAAAAAACTAGATGACGAGACTAGTAACGTATACGGGAAACCTTCTAGCATCGGCATAACGATTGGACAGGATCACAAATCCCATAGTCAAGGTGTCTCTTTAGACAGTGCAAGCAACGACCTCACTGCAAATGGGGGTAGTTCAGTTCAAAAGCCTTCTACCATCGGAATCATGTTTAAAAACCACGATAGTGCAATACAACTAAATGATAACTCTGCTGTACGATTTCAAGACTCCCCTCGGTTTAAGAGCAAATCAGCAGCTAACCCCTCAAATATTGGTATCGTTATCAAAGACAAAAGCGGACAGGGTGGCTCTGAGGTGTCATGCTCTACGGATGGTACGGGCGCTACGGCTATCTGCGTCTCGGACACTGCAGGTGCCGTGAATATGGTCAGTGATCAGGGAGGTGAAAGTACTTTTGATGACGTAAAACAACGCCCAAAACATGGCTTTGTTGGGATTACAATGAAAGAACAGGTAGCAACTAAACATCGTATTTATGTCAGTAAGAGACACAAGCTTCGAAAAGAGCTACTGGATAACCTTAAGGGTTAAATATGATGGACTTGCTTGAGATTCACCAGCACCGATGGTCAAACGCTTTTATTAGCATTGTTTTTAAAAGTGTTTTCAATTATATTATTGATTTATATATTTATATATATGTTACGCAGGGATGTACAAGGGACCATTGTACAGCCAACTTTTCTCTATTCTGTATTCACACTTGGTTGTTTGCAACACCATTCGCAATTTATAAACTAATGAGATCAGTACACGCAACCGCATTAATTCGACAATCGTTAACCGTCTTACGTTAGTTCATATTGAATTGAGTAAATACATTGCCCGACTATTAGTTGTTTTTAAAATATTCTTGAAGAGAAATAAAAGTTTATTGAACATATGTGAGGGTATATTTAAATTGTTAAATGGTCATACCGTTTCGCACTGGCAGCAAGATAAGATTACCAAACCGTCAGACCAGGTTTTTTTCTACCATTATTTTTTTTTTATTTTGAGCGCCACTTCTTTTCAAACTATATAAGACCCCCCCCCCCCCCCAAAGTCCTTAGACTCAGTGGGGCCCGATCAGGGACCCGCTGCGAAGGAAATAAGGCTAATTTAGAGACTTATTCCAATTATAAAAGGGCGTGCCTTTGTGCCGTCTTATACGACAGGTAACCCAGTTTATCAAAGCTCTATCTGCATCAATTGCACTGAACTTCATTAATTTTGCAAAAACGATACTATTCCCATTTAAGTAGTGTTAGCCGGAACAATTTTTCAAGAGCAATGAGGCTTAATTTGCCCACAAAACTGAAAACATTTTAAGAACTTCCTCTGGTTGGGGATCAAGATAATTGAGAATACTTCCAGTTGATTTTAGGGCTTTGTTGATATGGAAAAGCTGCTAATAAAATGTTCAAAATAGCTCAAAGTTACCAATAAATCAAACAGTTGTTTAGAAGATTTAAAAAATTGCTCACCAAGACGAGCTATTCAGCTAAACAGGAAACTGCTTAGTAAGTCTTATGAATAGGACACAAGTTTGTTTTTGACAAAAATTGTTAAGAAATAAAGTTATCAAACTTGCCAATAACAGTGCTGCATAATATACAGTCTCTCGACACTAATTAATATCGGTATCTAATCATAATAGGTGCCTCGAGGCAATCTTTATGCCCTAATTGTTGCTGGGAATTAAACGCGTTCGATCAAGACGTGTCTGCAGGAGTCATTTGAGTTTAACTGCATTCAATCATTTGCAACATTTGAAAGTGAAAGTTAAGTTGTGTGTTTGATATCTCGGAAAAGCTCGTTCAGTATTGCTTACGAGAGTTGCTCTTGGAGGCAAAAGTTTATCAAGGTTGCTCGCATTGCTCAAAACTCCAAAAACTGCTAAAAAGTTGCCGATCACAATTTATAATGGCCTAGATGAGACGAAATGCTAGAAATATTTACTTTTATCAATAACATGCATTGACAAAAATCTTTGTAGTTTTCATGGAATAACAAAAGATCAAAGACAAAGTGATACAAAAAGTTAAATTTGCGCGGCTATGCCGTGTTACATCAACTTGATTCATTTTCCAGCATTAAATTATTATACGGTGCATAATGTTTTTGATTCAAGCCACAATTCTATTTTTTAAAGAAAAACACTTTGTGAACAATTGAAACTTGCAAAACAATAAGAAAAACGACCCTCAACAAAAATAATTCAGTAAAAAAGGAAAACGAATTAAAATTTTTAAAAACAAAAACCTCTGACTATTGCTTTTCTACCATTTTTTGGTTTTTCTCCAACTGATGGGCATAAACTCACAATCAGTCAATCAGATCTCTTTTGGAAAAAGCCGTTTGTTTACAAACTAACAGGTACTTTCTAAAACCGGAAGTAATCTTTTAAATCCTTGGTTTACCTTAAGTTTTGTTCATTTTACACAAGACATTTTGTCTTGGCAATTAACAAAGCATCCATGGTGATTCCACTCACACTGACATGCAGAATATGAGATGACTCACTACAACCAATTTCTGCGTTGCGTGTTATTTTCGTTTCCTATTTATCATCAATCATGTCCTACAAGTCTAAGTAGAATAACTGCTTATTAGAAAAACATAACTTAGTTAGCCTCGGCTGCGGCATATAACATGTCAAACCTGACCACTTGCTCTAAAAGCCCTCGTACTACTCAATCGGATTATATAAAAAGTCGGTACTTAACATAATACAGGCCGCAATGTTACATATGGCGCCATGTTATGGTATATTCATACTTACCTTATCTTGCAATCTTAATCATAAGCTTTGTGCCAACAGAAGGCAGAAGTCAATTTCAACAATGCGCCATTTCCTTCGGCCAGCTTTGCAAATGCGATATTTACTCATGTAAATTTTCAAACCATTTAAAATTGATCTGAGACAACTGGCTGGCATCGGCCTCTTTTGTTCAAGTTTTATCCTGACTGGCAGACTTGGAAATTAACGCTTTCTCCTAAGTACACCCATCCCTTATGTGAGTATACAAGCTTTGTTTTACATTGAAAGATCTGAACCCTGGTTAATTAATGTCTGTAGTTGGTTGATCGACCAGGTGAACGTAATCCAGAAAAGTAGTGTTGTTGGTTTTAACAGGAGTTTCTACGACCTGTGAACACAGCAAACCGGCTGAGGATGGCTTCCACAAAGGCTTTCGAAACGTCACTTTCAACCAGTAACAATCCTTCTCAGGTTACATCCACCCGGACGATCAACCAACTACATTAAAAAATAAGTTATTGCGTTTTCTTCTTATGTTTAGAGGGAGAACAGGGCAGGTGCATACAATGACACGAGTTTAACGCAGTTCCAACGTTACCCGACCCATTAATTGCTATTAATAAGTAAAATTTAAGACAATTAGAACTATTTAGCATTTTCTAGAATGTGTTATTGGCGAAACAATGAGGTGCTTATGATTCTTTCACTGTTATTTAAATTATAATCAAATCTTGGTTTCTTGAATCAGTTATATATATTATCTGACCATCTCGCCATAGATGACAGTAAAAGGCCATTCCCTTACGCTTTGAGGTATTGGGATTTTGCTGGTAAGTAATAAACTTAACCTGTTTTCGATCACTTAAGTATATCTAGTGACCTGATAGCTTATTAATCTTTACACCAGACATTATGGGATATTTTAATCAAGGTGGGAACCATTGAATCAATCACAGCTATAAAAGAAAAGGGCCTTATATAAGTTCCTTTGGTGATTATCGCAAAACTACAGGAACAAGAAGCACAAGTTTAATTTTAAAGGCAAATTACTAACTCACTTTGAATGAAAAGGGAAAATATTCCTTCTTTGGAAAGTCCAACATAAGATATTACTGTCAAATTAAGACTTATGGAGTATTTCAATCGTCTTTGCATTGGTATGAACAATAACAGTTGCTAAATTCTCAAGCCAGGATTTTTCTAGTCTAAAGACAACCACTTCAAGCAATTTTAGGAAATTTTGTTTTCATAAAATGCAGCTGGTTATGCAGTTCTGAGCGGTGCGCTGCACCGTTGGCGCCACCAGAAAAACCGAGGCACAAGTCGTTGCTGAAAAAACCGAATCTACAGAAAGCTCAGTTGAAAAGGACTGTTTTACAAAAGTTTTATCCAAATCAGTAGTAATTTCCTACAGCTGTGGTAAAAGTGTCAGCTTTTAACAAAGAGACATAAAATGAGATAGATATGAGGATGCATAAGTTGTATTAAAATTATGTTTAACGGGACAAAATCGACAGAGAAAATTGCTTTCGACATAGGTTTTATCAACTAAAAAAATTATTCATATGAATTTCCGCAAGATTTTATAGTTTGTTGTAGAAGTAGGTTATTTCGTGCATTTTTAACATATCGACTATTGTCAACCATTTAATTACCTATACCTTTTCACTTTATACGTGTAGATGTCATTATTTTCACCAACATAAAAATACGCTACATATCCTTGATGTAGCCGACTCGAAGAGAGTCTGAAACAAAAGCAGCATTAAATCATTTATTTCTTGTTTCTATATTTAAACTTTTCTTCTCTAAGATTTGAAAAAACGCCATAATATTGAACATCTGAATTATAATTAGACGTATGTCTTTGGATATGAAGTATTCTTTCTATTCGTCGTCTTGACTCCTGCGTCTTCAAACAAAAGCGGCATAGATTTTGTGTTCTATACAAACTGCTCCTTCCAAGAGCGCTATATTGTCTTTTAAATGAGTACGATGGACATGAGATTATGTTATAAAATTCGTCAATTTCACTCAGATTGATTTAGTTGTTTTCGGCTAAAGATGTCGCAGTTTACAATCGTGTCACAACTCACAACCAAACAACTGTTTGAACCAACAGTTCTTAATATTTTTCATAGCAACTAGCAATGAAAAATGAACTGTATAATCAACTAAATTTGGCTCCAGATTGCAGATAGAATCAACATGACCGACGCGTGGGTGTTTCAATTTTTAACAGCGAAGCAGTTGAATGTGAATGCTTGGCGACCTAAAGATTGCTTTCTACATGTACGATAAAATAACACAATTCTCGATTCACAGTACATGGCAACCACAGAGGTATAAAAACAAACAAAGTATTTAGCTGTTCAATAACACTTTGTTAATCAACGGCTATGCTTTAGTTGACTCTGGCTATTAATAAAAGCATGTTTTTTGATGGAAGAAGCAACATTTTTTTCGGGCCACCTCAGTTTAGACTTTGCACAGGTCGAACGACACCTACATCCCACATATTAACCTCAAGCCGTTGAACCTTATTTATTATTTAAACAAAAACCTTGTCAAAAGCACAGTGAATGTTCAACCAAATTTCAGCTTTGCCCGCTTTCTAAACAATATAATACTAACTCTTTTTTCATTATGAACTACTACGAATTAAAAAGATGCTTTGGAGTTTGGGAGGCAAAGGGATAATAACAATACCATAAACCAAAAGCATTTGTGATTAATGAAAGTTTTCTAAAAGCGAATGTTTGAAACGAGGAAGAGAATTTGACATCTTCATGGAAGACTTGAAGAAAGTTCCAAAACTCAGCATCAGCATAGGAGAATAATCATCATATATATTTTGGAGTACGGACTTAGGTATTACAAATTAAGCTTTGAAAGAGAAACGCAGTTTAGCGGAATGGAGGGACAATTGACCTGACGTCACTCAGAGGGTCGTAAGACTGTGAGAAGATCGGTTCTGTAATCGGCTAGCTTTAGAGCCGCTGTGAAATAATCTGAGAATTAGAAGTGAGGAAAGTTCAACAGATGGCAATTGCCTTAGATGTCAAGCAATATATAAGATTACACAGTTATGTTTATTTTATCCCATTACATGATAATATTCAAGTAATTTTGTCCAAGGTGCTTATCGATAAAGCTTACATAGTTGTCGTGACCAAGATAAAATTATCTGATAGATGGCTTGTCAAAACAATTGAAAATGTTGAATGAAGGGTATTTTGATTGAATAAATAAGAACATCAAAGATTAAAAACAAACTCTTCTAGTATGTGCAAAAAGATCTTTCGATTGAGAGAGTCGACAAATCTGGATTTGCGTACAACAAAATCTCGACTGTAATCCTAAATTAGCACTTACGTGATCAAACGTTTGACCAAACAAGCTTATTGCTGATAGATGCAGATGAAAAAAAATGGCTACCAATGAGTTTAAGTAGCAAATTAATTGTTTTTAGATTGCGGAATTAGTGTACGCGAGATACAGTTAATCTACCATGATCCTAGCAAAACAAAATCTCTTCCAGTGTAATACCACAGAGTCTTGGTGTATTTGCCAAATTGATGCTTTTTGCATGCCAATGAATTTAAAAGTATTAATATTATGACAAATACTGACAACAATTTTTTTAACCAGCTTGTGCTTCCGGGCCGTGGCAATTGTTGTTTTAATAACATTTTCACGGGATATTTAGTTTAGGGACCTGTACTGTGATCAACCTCATTTTACACAAAAAATGAACACGGTCATTCTTACTTCTAATTACCATTAATAATGCATGTTTTTTGTTTTTGTTTTTGTTTTTTTCTCGGAGGCACAGTAGCGTAGTGTGGACTGATAACTGAAAGCTCTTCTAAGCTTAGTCTTAAGCTTAGAAATTACACTTAGTGCCCTATTACATCAAATGAAACAATGATTTTTATTAACAAAGGAAGAGTCAAAGAAAATTTGGGTAAGCTTGTTCTATTTCCTCGACCTATCTATGTCTAAGGTGGTGGCAATCAAAACAATATTCTGATAGACAATTCCAACAGAATACGCTCACACCCTCACACTCGCTCACACAAAAACGTTCGCACCCAATGTTGACTCACGCGCGCTTGCTAACACACGCTCGTACTCACACTCATGCTCACACAAAAACGCTCAGAGTAACGTTCAAACTCACGCGTTTGCTCACGCACACGGTCACACTCACGCACGCTCACGCGTACAAGCACACTAACGCTCACGCCCGTGTTTCATGCAGGCCTATAAGCCCATATGCTCGGCATTTTTTTTATCATTTCGGAACTTTTTTTTAAATTTTTTAGTTACTCTTATTAGAATAGCTCGCTCGAAGCCTTTTAAGGTGCTTATAACAACTAAACAGTACTATAGCAAAGTCTCTATATTCAGATGTGAGTTAGATGTAACAGTAATATATCATGACATTTACTATATCGATGTATTTCCTCACTGATATATTGCACGCATGAGGTGTCAATCAGGCAGATTTCCTATTTTGTGCAACCATGTAAAACGACATGACATCAGAAATATTTTAGTTAGCTAAAGTTTCTTTATTGTCTTATTAAACAAAAAAAATCAAAACAGTAACTCAAAAAACAGAACAACTTTTGGTTATTTCGGGAAATTAAAGTAATTCGATAAGTATAAATAAATTTTTAATTAAATACGAGCAGCTTTTTGGCAATTTGTGCGAAAAATCAGCAGTTTTTCAGCATTTTCAAAAATTCAGTTGCTTACCTTTTTTTAGGAAACTTTTAGCTTCGTGTAGTTTGAGCTTCCTCGTGCCCATGCCTTTGTTTCTGCTTAGTGCAAATCCACTTCTTGCAACATTGAAAAATGTATAGTCTTCTTAAATGCTTCGATTTTGGAGACTAAGCACATTTTTCAATAACTTTGGACATGAAAAACGCATTTACAACAGGCTTTCTCTTCGTTATTTAAACTTTTTTTTATCATATCAAACAACTAAAACCTTTATATTCACAATATAGAAACTAAAGCTAAAAGCATGTGAGTCTTGTCTTATCCTTATCACACAAGTGTGAACCGTGCTAGCTATAGCAAACAGTTCTAATTTAAAACATATGTTTGTGATAAACAAGCTTATGGTTACGGGTATCTCTAAGTTGAATTAGATCTAGAAGACTAGTTCTCAACATATACTGATATAGCCATGAACATGTAAAGCAACTGATCTAGCTCGATCGATCGATCTGGAGACAAAAGGATTAACAATGCTAAAATAGAAAACTGCTGTACAAAACAGAAGTGAAAAACACTTTTAAAATAGCAAAACTTCTTTAGATTAACAAAGATAACTAATGATCTGCCAGATACTAATTATTGCTATGGACTTGATAATTATAATGGCAATGATAACGATGCATGATAACGATAATAACAGTGGTACTCTTTATTTGAAAATTATGTTGCAGTTCTGTTCAAGCCCGGGCTCTCTAAGTTCGAGATAGTGAAAGCAAAGCTTTTGCAAAGATGTTGAAAGAGCTTATTTCGATTTTCTTGAATCGAGTTTGAAGCTCACTGCACCGAACCCTGTGCGCTGTCACTGTCTTTCTCAACTCGCGTCGTCCGAAAAAAAAAAAAACGCGTTCCGTTTCACATAACCTTATGACTTTACAACTTTGCAAACTCATTCGTTTCGATGTTCTTTGTTTTCTATTTCAAGTTGTCACCTTCCGCATGTAAAATGTCGTGAAGGTTAAATTATTTCGTGAAAGACATTTGACATCGCAGCTGCCAAAGAAATTAAAGCTATCGATTGAAAGGCATTTTAAGTTGTAAGTATCTCAGGTGATAAACAGATTATACAGAGGAAGATTAATGTTTTATTCTCTGATATTTGCATTTGTAATTATGCTGAATTGGCTTACAATCATTGATTGTAGTTTGAACATATTTAAGAAACCGCGCAAGTTCGACCAAAACGAAGACCGAAAGGTAAGTCCCAGAGTCAAAAGCACCCGCTTACTGACAATGTCTGGTCTCCTGTGTGCAAAGTCTTGGCCAAGATCGGTAAAAAACAAGTGCTGACCTTATGAACCTACCTTTAGTGTCTTTCACAGTAGGTTTGCATTTGTCTTAAAAGGTTTGAGGGAAATTTTCCGTGTTTCAGTGAACATCTTTCACTCCTTATGCAATCGGCGTTACTCTATTCAGAACGCGTAGTTTAATAAGGAGCTAAATTGTCTGTCAACTGATCACTAGCTACGAAAGGATCTAGTAAAGTAATAAAACTAACTCTCAGTGCGGTACGCGCGAGAGATAAACCGAAGACGTTTGGAGTAGCTGGTACCCATGAGAGCCGAACAGCAGAAATTCCAATGACCAATTCACCAAATGTAGTCAGGATACGCGATAGATTTTAAATACGTAGTATTTAATACCTGGACAGCAATTAGTGGAAGACTAGCTCACTGTGCTCATGAGACTGGTAACATGAAATGTCAAAACGTCAGTGACATTTCATTTTTTTTTTATTTTTTTTTTATAAAGAAGCTGATCAGCAACATTTGTCTTTGTTGGCGTGCTATGCTATGTCTCTCGTGACTATTTTAAACCTATTGGGCATTAAATGAAATTACTTATTGAAAGAAATTAAGACTTCCTCAAACGCTCGGTTCCGACAACCACGCTGATCGCATCAACTGCATGGAAGTATCACTCTAACCCTTGTCAGAGTTACGTTATTTAAAATAGAAACAGACATTCAGTCGAATATGGCTGTAGTTGAGACAGGTATCTTCAGGCCATAGGAACTGTTTTCTTTATGTTCAGTTCATCTCCAGCAATGCCGCCTTGCACGGCCTAAGGAAACAAACTGCTATCAGCACTGATAACTCGCCCGAAGTCGGCCAGACACAAATAATCGCTGTTTATTTGTTCAGTCGCTCAAAATCTTCTTTGGGTTAGCAGGTCGAGGCAGTTCTTATCAGCTCCATGAGATTGTTTATTTATAAACACAATACTTGAGACCGGTTTTTTTTTCGAGTTCTTGAGGGCGGAAGTGTGTTCGCAATCTAGTTTAATGTTTTACTTAAAACGAAGCGATTCTTTCAATTTCACAAAAAAACTACGATATAGAAAGTACGGTAACAGTAGTGGTAGTAGTGGTGGTGGCAATAATAGTATTAGTAGTAGGCTGTCTTCGGACATAAAGGTCCATGACAATTAGCGCATATTGCGACATCTCCTCTGGTGGCTAAAAAGCCCAATTCGTAAACTGCAAACACGTATATATAAATTATTATTATTATTATTATTATTATTATTAATATTATTATTATTATTATTATTATTATTATTAATATTATTAATAGTAGTGGTAGTAGTAGTCAGGGGG
>JAOBYE010561968.1:0-12631 GCA_025403585.1 Parazoanthus swiftii
CCCCATCCCCCTCGGTCGTCGGCAATTTTGGAAACACAAGAAAAACGCTGCAAATAGGTCTTTTGGAGAACAGATACCTTCCCCCAGGACACAAGAATGTAATAAATATATAAAGAAAAGAAAATTTTGTTTTCTTTACCCATCTCATTTTACTCAAGAAGGTCTGGAGACTGTTGCCTGAGACTTTACTCTTACTTCTGACGTTGTTACATGTACATAGGATTTCGTAGTGTTCAACGTTTGATGTTAGGCAACGTTCAGCGACGTACAGCTTTACGTATCTGGACCCTGATCGCAGGATATGACAACTGTATAGTCCACATGCAACGTGACTGAAACCTGATCTAACTAGAACTAACTATACTTAGACTTATCTTAGGTACTGGTTCAAATCGCAATAGAATTCTGATGAAATAAACGATTCATAGAAGTAATGGATGGTCTAAAAGACATTACCTTTAGTATTCTGAATTGTAGCCACTTAAAACTTTCTGCTGTCAAGTTAAAAGTGATCATTATTATACTTAAAGAAACCTTGTCTATCTGGAAAAAAGGTTGAGAAACATAAATTCCTACACTATATTTTAAGGATTCACCTCAACCGATTCAACGGTATTACATCTACCTTGTCAACTAAATCATTGTTTAAAAGTGCAGTATTATGTTCCTAAGTGAACCGTACATACATGTAAGTTGAAGAAATCGGGACTTGAACTTCTTGCAGTTCGTTGTATGCGAGGCATATTGTTAGCTACACGTAAAGTTTTTGCAATAACTATATACTTTGAGGAAGTACGCGGATACTATTTACAATTTAATTTCGCTAACAGTCCAACAATTCATCAGGACAAAGATACGATATCCTGAAATAGAAATGACAGAGCAATTAGTAACAATACATTGTCATTCAGATGATTTCACAACTTTTAAAAACTTTTAGAGTCTCAACTATAAAATTTGTATCAATTGAATCACTCTGTATATCTTGTTGGAATACTTACTTTGTTTATGATGTGCTTCAAATCATCATATGCCTTCTGCAATTCATCGTTTATTAAAATGTGATTATAGCTCCCTGGTTCTGATGCTGCGAAATTTGAACACATACGTACATCATTAACAACCTGCACACTCCTAGAAAAGATTAAATACGCTGTACTGTATCATAGAACTGAATGACAATTTCACGCAATTGAAACAGATGTTCTGTTAATGCATAAGACAGTAACACGGCCATAATTTTCTGATTAGTTCACATACATGTACTGAAAATCTGCAAACTTCCCAAAATATGAGCTCCTTCAAAAAGTTAATGAACTCAATTTCATAAAATACTAGCACCTTTTAAAACACGTCCCCTTTCCTGAAGGAAAGACTCAAGGGCTTGCTAGCAAGTCCTTGCCAAACATAACTCCTCACAAACAATTATATTTCAGAAGCTATATACATGTATGTTTCAGGACATTTATGGAAATTTCGATGAAAATTTAATACTCACTGGCTTGAACCCAAAATTTAATGTATTGGAAATTGCAAAAACAACAGAAAAATTATTTGATCTTATATACACTGAAAACAAAATTTAATCATCAATGTTGAAACTTCACACCTGAATTCTCAGCCTTAACATTATCCTCCAAGACCCAGGGGCAGTCAGTCTTGGATGTCGGGCAAAGCAAGGCCAAGAGCAGTGAGGCTGAAGGCTGATCCACTAGAAGCAAGTCCCCATTACTTTTCTTTTGCCTAAGCTTTAAGTTAGCTCACCCAGAAGGACTGCCCCTGGTTCTCCAAGGATGCCATAATATTAAATCAGCAGCACTTCTTAAACACTTGATAAGCAGTAGAAGAAGAAAAATAAAAAGACGGAAAAATACAGAGGATGTACATATACATCAGTTAGATGATAATTATTAACAACAGATATCTGATGAAGCATCAAATAATAACCTTTTCAAGAGCTAGGGTTTATTTTTGGTAATAACCATCAAAAACCTGTAAGGACAAATGTTTTGCAGAAGGAGAAGAAGAACTTGCTTTGGGAGGATACATATATCTTCAAACATGATACAATTGTAAAAATAACAGGGTTCTCAGCAGTGACATGCATAACTTCTGATATATTTGGACTTCTGAGACTGCTCTGTTACCGTATGTGAATAGAAAAAAGAGAAAACTAAAATCTTGGTGGATATATTAATGGGTGGCAATGAGTATAATTATGTAGGTAGTCACCATATTGTAGTTCTCTATTTGCAATATCCATTCTTCTCTGTATAGATTCATCTGTTTCTGTATTCCGGCCACGCAGCCGCCTTTCCTGAAAATAGAAAGAAAATCGTTATTTTCTTGTTTCAGTGAACAAACTAAAATATATTTTAATGACTTCAATCAGCAAAGAGAACCATTATTTTGAAAACGTCTTAAAAAAACATAATTCTCTTACATTCAACCTAATTAATATTATCAGTAAATAAATGACACTGTCCAATTGAATTTATATGTTGCATTTATTATCACTGTTTTGACTTCAACTGTTCTACTTCAAAATTACCAAGAAATCAATTACAGTCTGCAGGCAAAATAGAGACTAGTGCTTACGGTATTGACTGATCAATACTCGCTTTCTTTTGGAGTGGTTTCCTATAAATGGTATTTCTTTATGTTATTTAAGATGGAAAATGTATTTCACTGCTGGAGGATTCAATTCCTAGACCACCACCACCATCTTTAACTCTGAGACCTCGCTATTTTGTACATTGGTAGCTAGCCTGCGACAACAAAGAAATGAAAAAACCTGATGTCCTAATCAATTAGGATGGTGTGGTAATTTTAGTCTTGTAAGAAAAAACTGTGGTTCATGATCAATACTTTAACTTTGCTATTTATTTCAAAGTATTTGTACAAACAGGCACTGTAGTAAGGGTCCAATTTAGAAAATTGAAAATGATCTAGACAAAAAGCATCTTACCAGTTCTTCCAAGCTTGGTGGTTTAACAAATATATAAACACAGTTTTTGTCCCATTCAGTCTTTTTGACATTCATCACACCCTGCATGAAAAAAATAATAGGCTGGCTTGACTTGAAATGAACTTTGTACTCTAGTAGCACATCATCACCATGATTTAATTCTATCTTAAATAGATTTTTTGGTTATAAAACCTGTACATCAAGCAAAGAAAACCTCACTGTTTTGTTTAACTTGAAGCTCCTAAGGTCTTGTCAGTGGAATTTGATAAGATTTGCCTCTTATAGGTCTGACAGTCCTCAATCACTTTAAATGATCACTTTCAAGTTTTAGCTTATCTATACACACTACTGCACATGTTTTGCATAATTCACTGGATTGTTACAACATTCTTATTCTACTGGAAATGCTGGTGATGAGAATTTGAAACAAGAAGCAGAACAAACACATATTAATTTAATTAATTAATACAAGTCAGATTTGATTGTTGACCACTCGGATTGGCATGGCTAGAAAGGTCAAAATATGCCAAACTGTCAGATACTTCATCTGTGGTCAGGAATGAAAATTACTACATTTTATAATATAGTAGGAAATTAAAGGATGAAGCAACCAAAAAGCAGGCAAAAAAGCTACAAAGCAACTAATCACTTACCTGCATATCAATATCCAATATACACACTTTTCCGGCACTCATGACATCCTGTACAGACTTTTTACTGCAGAAATTTGGAATGATTTAGTAATTAATTTTAGCTGTTAAGACTCTTAGCATAAATAGACACAAATAAAGACATATCTGCCTTAATATTAAAGCATAGATCTATGAAATTTAGCCTGCCACTATACAAATGTGTTCAATATATATAAAAGTAGAATGCACATTTCCAGAATATATCTAAATGTACAACTCCATCAATGAGGGGATTTGGAAATTCTAAGGGGGAAGGGATGTCAACTATTAGAAGATTACCTTAATAGATTTAAACCAAAATGCAGTCCTAGCTAAATTATATTCCGAGAGAAATGGCTAACTTCATAATCAGGAGGGCTTTTAAATGAGAGAATGGCAAATGGTGAAAGAAAAAGGAGGACAGTCATATATCTGGAGGAGGGGAAGGGGGTAAGATTGATAACCTGAGTGAAGTGATTTTAAATCACCTACTCAGGTTATATGGTTCAGGTAAATAGGAGTGCCTATAGTGAGGATAGACTGGCACACTATAGCCATGAGGAATTAATGAATGGGATTTAATGTGTTTTATAGTGTATCATCTATAAGTCACTTTCTCAATCATGCGCAGAGCAAAGTAACGGTTTTGCTGGTGGTCACAACCCCAGTTTACATCATTCTGTGACATATTTAAGGTTTTATGTTTTACCTTCTTTTGAAAACAATTGATCTTGTTTCTTTCTTAACACCATATGGCATGTTTCCAATACGTGCAGCCCGCCAACTGAAGCACTAAAGTTGCTCTGTGCACAATTGAGAAAGTGGCTTATTACTATAACAATGTTAACACTTCTTTAAAAACATTACAGTTATATAATTATAAACTTTACAAAGTTTTCAACCCTGGTGTTTCACTGACCTTGTTCCATACAGGTTCCTGTTGTACTCAGCAGACTCAAGAAAGTTACCTGCATCTATACTTGCTTGCATTGTTTCCCGATCAGTAAAGTGATAATCTATAATTTCAGATTTTTTTATCAACTACAATTTTGTTCCAACAGTTTACTACCCACCGAGACATTTGGTTTAGTATATACTTCTCAACTGTTCAATAATATTCACCTTACTGGTCTTAATTTACTTTAAAAGTTTAAAAATTAATTCTATAAATGCATTACCAAAACAACTGTATATAATACTAAATAGTATATTAATTCATGTACTGTGTATATATATACAGTTACAATTATTGTTATGATTTTTGTTATGATGAAACCAGTTCAAATGGCAGCAGAGCATTGTAAAATAGCCTAGTGTTTAGGGATATATTCATAATGCTTAACATCCTTAGCTAATCTTTTTCATATTATTGCAAAACAAACCTTTTCCATCCTGTTCACCTTTCCTTGGATCACGAGTGGTATCTGCAGAATCCGGTAAAACAAGGGTCAGTGGTTAATAACAATTATAATAATAATAATAATAACTAAAAGATAATAATATTAATAATAACAACAACAACAATAAAACAACAAAAAAATCTTTATATATTAAGAAAATTTAAACAGATAATAAAAGTTTATTCTGACATATTTCCAATAGATGTACATAGTCCTCTGAGAACAAAAAAATAAAGTTGTAATGCCTTGGCCATAGCAAGCTGGTGGAGGGGCAGTGTTAGTTATTAACTCTTTCCCATCACACACAAAAAATTAATTATTAAAGATTGAAAAAAATGAACCACTAAAAAAAGGTAAATATTTTGCACACTACTGTTTGATCCCCTACTTTAGCCCTTCATCTGATTATATAAACTTTAACATATTCGAACTCCAGTACTTCAAAAAATACTGGAGTTTTCTATGTTAACTTGCAAATAAATGAGACACTGAATAACAGATTTTGATCACATTGGTAACACATTGGGGTTCAGTAGCCCTTCTTGCTTGTTTCTGTTGCTGCTTACGGTACTTAAGGTTACAGAGCACAATGGAGGTACGTTTCGCGCGAGTCACACTTGCATGCGGCATTGAAAGGTGTCTTGTTTGAAGTTTAGTTTTCCCTATAGCTAAATAAATCTAGAACACAGCCTTGATTGAAAATATCCAAAAAAACTAATTACTTTCTTGCTTCATGGTCTCAAATGCAAAACTACCGCTTCTATTCAAAGTGTTAACTCTCTTAACTGTTTTAACAAAGGGCTGTCAAATTGTCATATTTTGAAACCTCAATAAACATACTTCAAAACGGGGTTGGGGATTTTCAAGATTACTTGTGGTTTGAGTTTATATCACTTTCTTTAATTTGTGATTTGAAAAACAAATTAAGTTGTGAAACAACTTGCAAATAACTCTGTTGAAATTTAATTATTTATAATTTCCCAACACCATTTTGTACTTCCGGCCATTGTCTATTATGTGCCAAAAGTTGGGCAGGATTAAGTAAAACCAGATGGCGTTTTAACATCTTAACTGCGCCAAAAACTCTGTTTTTTAGTTTTCGAGAAAAAAGCGAATAAAGATTTGGTGGGTTTTCTGCTATCCTACTGTTATTTTAACACATACTTGACAAAACAAACATAATCCCATTAGTATCCCAATCTGAGGCTCACCAAAAAAGGTGTCAAGTGTTTCGGCTGTCATATTATTTGCAATAAACTGCAGTACATGTTTTTGTACAATTTCGACTGTCGCTTCTGAATCCATCTTGCGTGATGGCAGTTTATACAAAATGAGTAAGTGAAATACGTCTTTGAAAAATTCCCGCACTGGAAAGAGACAGAAGGTTTGCCAAACGTCTGATAATGAGGAGCCTTGCTATGCAGACCTCTCCTCCAAAGAAATAAAGCAGCAAATGCTTTATGAGATGCAGCATCCAAATTACAAACAAAAGGTTGACAGGCATAATATTATACATGGCACCGCAATGGGGAAACCATTAACACCTTAAGTTTACAGACAGTTTTTAAAAACTGCGACAAAAGATATTCGTGGGAATTTTTTCAGAATGAAAATGATTTTGAGAATAACTTGAAATGTTTTATACGATAATGAGATAAAATTTTCACAGACAGATAGTAATTATAATATAGTTTCTTATTGTATAAGAACCCAAAAAATTGACAAAATATACTTTCTTCCTGTTCTGTAACCTTTAGCTATTTAGAGTCTTGCGAGAAGTAGTCGAGGGGGGCTTTGGGATTTACAGTTTTTGCCTTTTTTGATGCAGTTTTGTGGTTTTCACACAAAAAAAATACTGGTTTTTAGTTTTTTTTGCCCATGGCATGCGGTTTGTGCCTTTTTTGGTGCGGTTTTTCAGTTTTGGCAAAAAAAATTGTGGGTTTGCAGTTTTTAGCACCAGTGCAGTGTTTTTTGCGGTTTTCGAATTTGATAAAGTCCAATTGCGGTTTTACGGTTTCTGGTAATTTTTTAAGCGGTTTTGCAGTTTTTAGTATCCCCAAAGCCCCCCTCAAGAAGCAACTAACAGAAACCTTACTTGTACCAAGTACTAACTTTCCCATTGCTTTTATCTTATTCAAACTTTTGAAAGAGATGTAAAATAAATACTCTTTTTGGTCAGATAAAGAGGACGGGTCTACTTGACTGATCACAGAGCTCTCCCCTTTATTTCATTATTGCATTCTTATATTAAGATCAACAATGGACAAAGTTTAAAATTTAGTAAATTTATATTCACTTCTCTTTCTGAGGTATGACCTTAAGAGAATAGCCAGTCCAGTTTGGTGACTTACGGGATACACTGAAGCCAAACAGGTCAGGATAGTCTGCCATTAGCTGCTTCAGCAGTGTGCTCTTGCCACACCCACTAGGTCCACAGAGCACCATGGGATTTGCTCTAATTTTGCCTGAAAGTTAAGTATGTTAAAAATCAAGATATCAACTGCAGCACAGAAATGCCTTTATCTTTACAACATGCATCATTACAAGTTGGCAAGTGCCATAATTTCAATATTACAGTAAATTTATCGGCATGAAACTGACTTGGGGTATCTGACTAAAGTAATGCCCTAAGGACACTGCAAATATAATTATTCACTCAAGGTGGGTGAATTATTGTTTTCATTTTGCCAGAATTTTATGATGTCAAGATGAAGTCTTCTTTGCGTAGCCACTCTCAAACACCTTAAAATGTACATTTTCACCCGAACATTGTTTCTGCCTAAAAAATTATATCATTTCATATCGATCAATTGGAAACTTCAACATTGTGCCCTGGGCATTTGACAAATCCTCCACCCGAGGCCAGGAATTTGACAGTAGGAAGGGACATATTTTGAACAAACAACGAAAAAGTCAAAAATAGCATTTAGTGAGCTGTGTTTTGGCAGAGGTATTCAGAAATTTCCTTTGTGATTAAACAAAAACTGTCTAGTGAGTAAGAATCAGCACAAACTCACTTTTTCTTGTCCTGAGGGAAGGGACATTTGAACACAAATCCTTCCATATGGCCAGTCATTTGAGCAATCTTGTTCAAGGGGAGGGGAATCTGATTAACATCGGTTTCAAAAGTTCAAATGCCCAGTAGGTGTTGGTTGATACATCATATTGGCCAGTAAATTAAAAGTAAGGAAATCAAAATTTAATTTTAAAACAAACTCTGATTTTTACGCACTCTTGAACTTTGGTACCAGGCATATGATCAATGGCATCGACTGATATATACTAAGAGTATAATTCACAAATGTTATTTTAGAATTTGTCACGCCAAGGAAGGGCAAGGCGCTGGGAAGTTGATTGCTCTCAAAAGAATTTGAACTATAAACAAATGACAAATGTCAGTACGACTTTCAGTTTCACTTCAGTAATCTTACAAATCGGTCTCAAAATAGGACTACTGCTGCAATTTGACGGTTTTGCTAATTAATAGCAATTGCCTGCATACAAGCTTGACCAACAAATACTGAATAACAAAGCATAGGTCGGAAAAAAACTCAAGATGATTAGATGACATCCGGCTAAAAGTCGTATTCAAAGACAACAGAACAGCCGCAACACCGATTTGTATCGGCCGTTCTTCAATTTATGCCTACCTGACATTATTATGCCGTTCTTAGCAACCCTTCGATAACTGGGGAGGAAGTAACGACCGTAAAGTAATTTGCTGGCAAAAGCCTTTCGATTCAAACTGCTGAACGTACAAAGAAACGACATTCAGTTGCTAGCTTCTCCTTCCAGCCAGCTTGCGTGTCGGAACAGAAACTAGTCACGTGACATACATTACATATTTTATGCCCGAAGTTTTGCAGCCACGTATCAGTGACATAAATGTACTAAAATAGGTATAATTAAAAATGCACCCTTCACCTCTGTCTGTCTTTATATTACGTTGTACCTGTTTCGCCACAAGGCGGGAAGAACACGTACCCTGCGCACAGAGTTTCAAATCGCTAGACGCTACGAAGTCGAAGACTCTTTCTTTGTGGCCATAACCTGTCAGAGATTTCTAGTTGCATGGTACAGGGTAAGGCAATTAGAAATTTTAAGGATGCCAATGTCTGAAAGATGTCCATGACAGATTCCGTTTTCTAGTCAAAGAGCGCTCCCAAAGCCCCCCCCCCCCCTCCCCCGAGTAACAATGTTAAAAAAAACCGAGCCCGCACTAATACTCAAGCTACCTGCGGTATGCCATTTAAAAAAATGGCGGGTGTATTTTGCAGATTTTTTGTTGGTTCAAAGCTAGAACTTTTGCAAAGAAATCATTTAAATACTGGCTTTCAAAGAGCTTTTTACAAAAAAGGTCATGATCGTTATAAAGGAAGTAAACCAAAAAGAGTCGATATTGAAGGTAAGCTTCGAAATTCAAGATCACAAGGTCAGCGCGTTAGTTTAGATGGAACACCACGTACAGCAAGCGAGACCAACGCAATCCCAAAAGAAGGACCCTCGACCTGGCAACACTCGACACAGCGGCTCAGCTCACTTAGAACTGCAGAGAAAAGGTAGAGACTCCACACAATTTGCTTTGATCTTTAGAGTAAATTTCACGTCTTACGCCGCGGCCAGTGTCCATCAAATCAGACGAAAACCGCTGTTTAAAAACAGTCAAGTACACTTCATTTACAACTTCTGTTTCAAACTATGTTATTTGTTTTAATAATACATATTTTGATGGTTCCAAAAACTCTAAAAAATGGTTTGCTTAAATTTTGCTCACATCCTCCCCCCTGTACAGCACAGGCTCTAACTTCGGTGAAAGAACCCATGACTGACGTCACACAGTCGGACTAACATCAGACTGGGTTCACCATTGGTGAAGGGTGATGAATCACCCCCACAATATTAATACGTTGCACTCTTCTACTCGTAGATTGGAAAATATGCTTTAGTTATGGGAGTTAAATTAAACATTTCAGGTCAATATGCCTGACGTTAACCAGATGTAGAGCATGTTAATGACCTCAAATCACCTCATCGCATAATTGAAGTAAAGTTTGTGGAGTATGAGTTTACAGCAAGCACTGTATTGCAAATTCTAAGCAATTAAATGAGGCTTCACTGCTTACACAGTGACATTATTTTGTGCACCTCTCAGGGAATCATGTGATATGACGTCAGTTTTGGGGTTCTTACAACGAGGTAAACCCAATTATAGTAATTTATATCAGCAAAATCTATATTATAGAAACAGGTTTTGGTTTAATCAAGGCTGCAAACTGTGGTGAGTTTGTTGCCCTTGGAGGGGATGGGGGGAGGGGTTTCTTAAGGCCATATGAGCCAGCACTACTGTTGTTGATTTGATTTTCAGTCTTTTGCTTTCAAACAGACTGGTGTTCCAATCACAGATTATAAGCTATTAAGTATAGGATAGAACAGAGAATTTTTTATGGCTAGTCCCAGGCAAGATACAGTATCAGTGTTCCCCCAAATTCTGATCTGGTTCACGGTCAGGATCTGAAGGAGTTATCAATGTTTGGCCGCCAAACAGTGCAGAGAGTATCCCTGGGTTTGGTGTTGACAACTTGACCCATGTTGATTTTATACATAAAAAATATCTTCTTTAATTTTTAACTATTGTTTGTATAACCAACATGGCCACATATTTGTACCATGAAACTCCCGGGACTTGTCGCAACCCAAGAAAAATTTGAAAAATATAATCAAATTGTGACAGAGCTGACATGGTGAGGAATTCCCAGGGGAGGGGACAAGCAAGGGGATAATGAGCACTGTACAGTCAGTCAGCAATTAAACAGATCATTGTGTCATTTTACAAATTTAAAAGTCATTTCACAAGTTGTAAAATTTTAACATTTTGAGTCTTGCATAATTTTAAAACAGAGTGCAGAAAACTAACCATAAATTCATTCTACCTGGTAACCATCTGTCGGTGTATTTATTGTGCTTGACCAACAGCAACCCAAAAGCAAATTTTTGAAAGGTTTTATAAAACTGCTTGAAGGTTTAAAGACTTGAGAAACTTGTGTCTTAATACATTCCAACATAAACTTTTACTGGTAATATTCTAAAAGTATTGAAGTAAGCAACATGGACTTTAATATTGTTATAACACAATTCAGCTTGACCAGTTATACAGAAAATAGTTAATGTGACTTAAATTCACTCATTCAAGAACTTTCAGGATAATTATGTTTATTTAATACCAAACACTGGATATTGTCTCTCGACGTTCTATCGGGGGACGTAAAAGAACCCACACACTTGTCGATAGGAGTAGGCTAATGCCGGTGTTGTGGACTGTCAACTCCTCCCCTACAAGAATTGTGCTGTATATCAGGACTCCATTTAAACTAGCAATGCTAAACTGGATGGTCCTGTATAAATACTGCTTACAAAATACAAATACAATTATGTTTATTTAATACCAAACACTGGATATTGAATTTTTGGTAATCTGATTGCTCTCAACTCAAGGTCCAAATCCTATATTCTGTAGTTTGTCCAAAATATGTTAACTGACAATTTTACCATGCAAAACTTTCCCCTTAAAATGACCAAAAACACTGGTCAGTAGAATTTCAAGTTCGAGATATTTTTTTCCAGTGTTTGGTATTTATTGAAACAATTATTCCACTCACATGTGTTGGACATGAGCTTATGATAGCTGACTTGGTGCTCCACACCTTGCCCACTACCGAAAAGCTCATATCTAACACATGTTTGTGGAGTAATTGATAAATGCTTTTTTTTACCTTTGCCAATTTTGTTCAAAACTATTACAAAACTATCAGAAAACATTTTTTGAGTTGAAATAACTAGAAATAAAATGAAAAAATGCTGAATTTGAATGATTTAAAGCAAAAAATGGAAATGTTGTTATTCTGCATACTGCAGCTTCTAGCACTTTTTCCACATCCCAGTAAAAAACTGAAATTAATTCCAAAATTTAAACTCAAAACACTTTTAAAACTATAGTTATAAATCCTGGGGATTGGATATGGGGGTATATTCATGCACCCATATTTAGAGTGAAGGTGTGCTTTATTGACCCTATTTCAAACCACAAAAAGGAAATTTTCTAGACCCTATTTCAGACCAAACAGAAGAAATATATTCCCAATTTCTGAGAGATAAAAAGTACTTCATGACTCACATTATGTGTGAAAGTTTATTAAGGAAATATCTTACTGGCAGGTGTGACTCTTAGAAATAAAGTTGCTAAAATTTTGCAAACCCTGCATATTTTTCAAAGCCCTGTATATTTTTTGTCAAACCTGGTATAGCCCATGATGAATAGTTGTAGTATACGGGCATTTTTTTTGGTGCTAAATTATGGCTTCTATTGCACTTTATATTCCAGTTTAAACTTCCAGTGTTCGAATTTAAGGATTTTCAGTATGTTGTCCAAAGGGCGAGTAGATTTGCATTTTCAGTTGCCCGTGAGAATTTCGACTTGCCCGCCTTATTGTTTTCTTTCGTTAAGTACATACAATGCACGATATGTTGATAAAACGGAAGGGTTAACTGAAGTGTTTTAGGGTGATAGCTGGTGATGCAAAGGAAAACAAACTAAC
>JAOBYE010562079.1:0-12630 GCA_025403585.1 Parazoanthus swiftii
CAGAGAGTTATGTCACTTGAGTAAAGCCAGAGAGTTGTGTCACTTGAGTAAAGCCAGAGAGTTGTGTCACTTGAGTAAAGCCAGAGAGTTATGTCACTTGAGTAAAGCCAGAGAGTTGTGTCACTTGAGTAAAGCCAGAGAGTTGTGTCACTTGAGTAAAGCCAGAGAGTTAAGTCACTTGAGTAAAGCCAGAGAGTTGTGTCACTTGAGTAAAGCCACTGAGAGTTGTGTCACTTGAGTAAAGCCATTCGAGATTTCAATCCTAGTTCCCTCATAAAACACCTCAATTCGTGAACATAGCACTTAAAGTATCAGGCGGTCTTCTGGCTTCTCAAAGCGCAAAAACATAAACTTGCACGCAAATGTTCAGTCTCAGTAAAACAAGGTTATTCTTGGTGCATTTTTAAAATAATAATAGAAGTTATCAATCTGATAATGAATTATGTATATTTGCTCCAAGCAAAGAACCTCGGTATCTGGAGAGTAAGTGTATAAGGTCCTAAACAGACTTTAACACGTTAGGACAAAATATAGCTAATTATTACGTACCTGTAATAAGAGCTCCATAGCCAAGCCATTTAACCTTGTTTCCGTGCTCACCAAAGTAGCTGACAAAACCAATCAGTACAAGGCCTGGAATGTCGTTTGCCGCAGTAATAATCCCCATATCCTGACTGGTCATCTGAAAACGTTTCTCGATAGTAGGTATCATCTGACTCAAGTAGCCGCTTGTAAATGCTGAAAAACAGATTGCATGTACTTTCTGATGCTATTATGTGTAGGTGCGGAGCTACTTAGCAAGTAAGGTACAGAAAGGAAGCAGCCGAGAGTAAAGGAACTTTAAACCAATTTCTTTTCTGGTTTCTAAAGCTGAGTAACAGGATTACCAAACATGGTAACATGGTGATCATTAATTTAAAGTCATGCGCCATAACTGCGACACTACCGGTTGCAAAGCAGGTTACACTAGTGGAAATGTTACACGTTGCAACTGCATTGACTTCGCAACATTGCAAAAAGTAGGAGATTGTTCAACTTTTTCTGCAACTTGCTTCGCAATTTTTCGTCGCGTTGCAAATTGAAGAGAAGGGTGTTACACGCACAACTTCTTATGCAACTTGCTTCGCAATGGTGTTGCAGGCTGCAGAAAAAATTGCCTTGTGTATAACAGGACTTTATATATAACTGATGGGTTTACTCTTGATATATAAAGAATTAGTACTAACTTGCTTACCTTTAAGAATGGTAAGAAGACTTAGAGAGAACAGGAAGGACTTTGGACCGTTGAGTATCTGAAGGAACCGGGGACGGAACCTTCCCCAACCAAACCTGAGGTCTTCGTGATCGCATTTCTCCATTCTAAGCAAACAAGAAAACATTCTGACAAATAGGCAACTTATTGTAAGTGCTTTCACCGACCTGAACTACAACTTTACCATGACAAGGTATATCACGCATTTATTCTTGCAATTAGTCCTATTTTTAATTTGATTTGTGTGACGACAGACCTTGAGATACCTTGCCACTTGCGAGAATTGTTGGAAACAATATATATCGGTGAAACTGGATCGGTTACATTCATGCAGTTCAACGAGGCAGAACGGCCAAGGAAACAACTTAAAAAAAACCCAAACTTGCCATTATCTAGGCATTTTCTGCAAGGAAAAAGTTATTTGGACAAAATTTCAATTAATGGTAACAAAATCTCTAACGGGAGTGCCAAGTCTAGGAAGGAAAGAGAAGGATTGTGACAAGACCAACTCAGAACATAAGTGGGGGCACTTGTTTAATTTTTGGAGGTTAAAGGGGGCGCTTACTCGAGAAAGGGCGCTTCATTTCGAAAGAGGTAGCTAAATCGAATAAATACGTATGTTCATATGTCTCAGATTTTTTGGCTTGCAAGACATTTCTTTTTACGAAGAAATGGAGAGAATACTCCAGTAATATCATTTGTAAGTACTTCAATTGTATTTGGTTTTTTCCAAGTAATAATGATAATTTAGACTTATGTAGCTCGATGTTATTTACGGTATTTTCCATGTACAGTTACGCCACCTGAAGAAGGACATCGGAAATGTTCGAAAAGTTGTGGGATATGGACATTCAGAACTACCAAGGAAATGATTTAGCGAATAATTTTTTTCACGACAGTCAACTATTGCCGGTAAATGTTAGTTGAATGCCGTTGTTATCAAGTCTTGGATCCGACGATACACCCGTTGTGGTCACTAGGCGTTGAAAACCGAACGTTAGCTACACGACTCCCCGTCTCTGGAGACCACCGTCATAGCCCAGGAAGCACGCCTTACGTTTTCTGCCTATAATGACTTGGTTTGGGGAAAATATCTCAAAAGAAAATCTTTTCGTGGTTCGCATCCGGTCTTGCTACAGCACTGGAGAAATTAAACATTAAGGCTAACCCGATGTATTATGACTAGAATTAAACAAGAAACTGGGCCCAGCCGACACATGTGATTGCAATCATGCATTTCGCAAGTTGTCGATACATTCAGCTTCTTCTTTATTTCATGCGTGTGATATCAATCACACTTCCGGTTAACTTGTCTTAACAGCGCATGCTGCATAGCGATACGATGAAATGTGTTGACAACGTTTGCGACAAAAAAAGGAAAAAACGCAAGCCTTAACTAAAACCTAACGACCTGTGAAAAGATCCGATGTCTTATTATCAACCAAGATCGCATCGCAGTCATAGACATAGGTAGATCAGAAAAATCACCTTGAAGTTGTTTTACCTTCTTGAAAAGATATTGATTCTCTTCCAATTTTTTTTTACGTTTTTTGAATAATTACAGTTTAAGCTAAGAATTCCAAGTAGAGGGTTAAGTTTTCTTGCAACAATTGACATGCTTGATGTAGCCTTTGCTGATCTTCTTAAACTAAAATATAAATCTATCAAGAATCGTTTTTTGCAGGGAAACAGTTCCCTTGCAACAAGTTCAACTATAAACACTGGGGCATCTTTTAAAATCAAGAACCAGATAATTTTGGCCGCAGCCCACATTAATTGTTCTTCAAATTTTCGCCGCAATTTCAACCCGCTAACATTTTAGTGCCAAAATGCTTATAGAGATTGGTTTTAATTTAAAACTTGATCTCCAAGTTTGGTCTAATACGAACCTCAGTGCATGTTGTTAGGACGATTGTACAGGTATAATAAACAAAGGCGTGCACAGACTGGCTGTGGTTTCTTTCCATTCTCTCTTGACATAGGTTTTAGCTCAGTGAACAGAAGAATGCACGACATTGGGCATAAAAACAAAGTTTTGCCCACAAAAATGTATTAACATGCTTCACTACAAGCATTTTAGTTTTTTGTAGTTAAAAAACACCTTGAGTGTTTGAAATGACCCAAAGTCCTTGAAAGTTACGAGTATTTGAAATGCATAGCTTTGTAGTTCTTTTTCAAAATTGCAAAAGCCAATTGTATGATCACTACTTGAAATAACTGAGAAGTCATGAATAGTTGTTATCTTAGCTTATGACTGCTTCCACAGAAGTTTTAAAAGCCCTTAGTTTACAGTACTTGGCATGAATAAATGAACAAATGACTCTCACGCTAAAATTTGTAGAGCCCATTGTCAGTTTTAGCTATCAATCTGCTCGCCCTTTACAGCCGTGACTGCAGCCTGTTCGGATAAAAGGTCGAAGACGCGAATAAATGGCGTCGTGCCATGTTGGACGTTCACGAACGCATTTTCACCAATGAAATCCGGTTGTTTGGCGCTAACAATCTTCATTGTATCTTCACGGTAGAATAACAAAAACTCTTTGTGAAAAATTCACTTGTGGCTACATATTATGAAACGTCCAAAATACGTTTCAGCTTCACTTCAAAACAATTAAAGCTCAGTGAAATGTGACGTATCTAGTCAGGCTCTGTTAGTTCAGCAAAGTTCCCACAGCGATTGTAGTGCTAAACTTTTTAAATGTATACTAAAAAGCCTATGGCTCTGAATCATGCTGTCCAAGACATCAACTCGAGCTGTGCTAACACGTTAAACTAAGCTTTGCTTTTACTGAGACATCGCAGGCAGCAACCATCTAGTCCATGGCTTCAAAAGTTGGTGTGGAGCAGGCAACCGAGTTTTGGCTTAACTTTTAATAACGCCAGCTTGAAGTTGTATAAGCTATAGTTCTCAAACTTTGTGTCAATTTTCAAAGGTAAGAAGAACAAGAACAAATACATGACTGAATATGACTTGTATGGCTTTTCAGTAAACCTGAACAAGAGCAGTATTAATAAAAATCATGATAATATTAAGATAAACAATATTGATAATAATAACAACTAAACAGGGAGTCCACGTCACAAACAGTGATTCCAGTAGGTTTTCTTACCCGACAAGATACTCGAAAGAGCTGTTCATATATTGTGTACCAAACTTCTAATTCAGCGGCGGTTCCTCACAAAATTACTGTCCTTCAATCAGAGGCTTATCTAGTGTTGTGGGTAATGATTGTTCAACGTTGGCATTCTCTTTTCTTAGTCACTCTGACTGATGAAAACCGTAAAAAGTGACAGAAAGTATTCTTAAAAGTGCTGGATTTTAAAACATGTCTGTGACTAACTTTGATGACATGCCATTTTTATCATAACAACTAACAGCTCCAGTCTTTCACGACGTCGCAATTTGGTTTTGAATGCGAAATTCGCACTGGCGAGTTTGATGGTTTTAAATACGTTTCGCCGTTAAAATGCAGTGATCACTGCTAGATAATCAACACGGCCAGAACAATAAGGTATTGAAATTGTAAACATCCTTTGTACCCAAACGTAGCATCTTTTTTAAAAATATGTATCTTTGAAACGTCTGCACGCAGAAACAATTTGCGAGGCTTTAGGAAGCCTTGTTTCCCTTAAACCAAAACTATTTTGGTTTTTCTAAAAAATATGAGATGATATTTTGTGTAAAAAGTGTTCTTTTTTCATTTAAACAATGCCAAACAGCTCATTTCTTCGTGCTAAACAAAGCCTCAAATTTTCATCGAAAGGACCGAGTGCTAAAGTTACTTACTAACTACATACCTTGGTTAATATTTGTCACAACCACTTTAGCTGTCGCTTTTAGTGTCCACAGAACAAACTCCAACAGTGAACAAAGAAATTAGTCCCTTAACTATCTGATATATAGCACGTTTACAGCATGAACTTGGCAACCCCGGCCAACATGCAAATTTAGGCGAAATAATAATATACAACGCCATCGGGGGGGTATATAAGAAGTATTTGCCTCTATCTACGTTTAAATTTGATTCATTGAAAAACTAAGCATGATTGCCAAAGACGTTGCATGGTGAAAATCATTGAACAACAAATTGTACTGAAAGCAAGAGAGACAAATTGCAAAAAGTTCGAAATGCTTGACAACTTCCTTTTCCACTGGATAGTGTTGTTGATGAACTAGCTCAATATTTGAATCGCAACAAAGTCGGACCCGAAGTTCAGGTTTATCTTTAATCTAGATAGCATGGAATATTCAGCATTGTAGCTACACGCTGCAATTCCACTTACAAATTGTTTTACACGTGGCATATGGTTTTACGATGCATAAATCAAATTGTGTCTTGTAACCATGGCTTTTTCCCGTGTGGGCCAAGTTAACGTGGCATGTACGTTTACACTGTTTAGTTCGTTTGCCAAAAAAAAAAGATCCAAAATATAGCATAAATTATCTTGGTAACTAGAAGTTAATGCTTAGTTTAACTTTAAAAAGTCTACGTGAACAAGCAATAAGAAACAGATCGAATTAATGTCGCGATTAGTGAGTTGTTTGCTTTTTCACCCCATCCCCACCCCTCCCACCCAAGTTTTGATAACTGCGGTTGTATTTTTCCTTTCCTAATATTGTCGCAATATTTTCCGAGCCTTGAACCAAAATTAGTCAAAATGATAACACAGCATTGCCTATCATTTCTCAACTCGTTTACTGTTAGTTGGCTGTGACTCTTTAACTGCCTTTCCACTACAACTGGCCAGCTTTTTGCACCGGATATGATATATGTGCATGACACACTTTTACTACCCAGGAACCACGCCTCCGCAAACAGTGAAAATTTGCAAAGGCGGCTCTCAGCCAACGCATCTTTTAGCAGAAATGGACAAAAGTTATGTTTTTCAAAATAGAAATTTGAAGGCGTTCAACTTTCGTGCTCCTCAAAAGCCTATTTTCTTTCCGTTTTTTTAAAATATTCTAACGAGTATCCATATGTTTGTACACACAGCTATTCAAGGTCGACGTGGGACAAAACTTTGCGCTCATGACAAAATTGGCAGTGTGAAAAAGTTAACACAGCCGAGGTGTGGTGCCATCAAGATGTGCAGCTTTCCTACTCCTCAAAAGCATGTTTTCTTTTCATTTAAGAATCTATATGTTTGTGCGTAGAAATGACAAAAAAATGCGTTCTGTGTCGACGCTAGATCGCTAAAAAAATATCAGTGTAAAAAAACGAACGTTCGTTACCTCAATTTCTCAGAATATTACATAGCAGGCAAAGCTACTACTTTTTAAGTCACACAGCGAAGATCGAGACAGCCGAAGCTTTGAGATCAAGTGCATGGACTGGTTAGTAACTTTAGCGCAACACGGACACATGGCGTGCTTGGCACTAGCAGGCACATCAACAGGGAGGAATTAATGACATTGCAAAAGCATTTTATCAATTCCTTTAAGCCAAGGTTTCCTCTAACATCACGTTTTTCGAAGTAATAAACAAATGTTATAGCATTTATGTTTCTGTTCATCTAAATGATGGAAGATTCTTGATATGTCGTGCGGCCTACAAGTACAATCCAAGCTGTTAGTTGTGTATTAAGCTTGCGTCTCATTTTTAGGTGCAATAAATCAGCTAATAATAATAATAATCATCATCATCATCATCATCATCATCATCATCATCATCATCATCATCATCATCTATTCATCACTTTTTCATCACTTTCTTGGCAGAGTATTCCGTCACAGTCTAGCGGTATACTGAGGAAGTTGACTGCTAGAAGGAAATAAAATACGAAACTGATTCAAATCGATCTCATTCTGTATTTTTCTAAGATTAATCTGCAAATAATATATTAACGAGACATTTCTTTGTTTCATGGTTTCCAAATGCTCCTAAAAGTTTGTGGCTCTTGCACAAAAGGCTGAACTTAAAGTTAAAACGCTTACAAGTTTTTAAATTAATGGGTGGCGCTCATCTCCTCTATTCTCAACTGTTATTTTCAAAAACAGTCTGCAGTGCTTGCTAGACAAATACATTTGGGGTTTAACTTTGTCTAGAGTGTTTTATTTCTAAAATATGTTGGCAAGTCACTCCATAATTTCTGAAGGTGGCCATTTCTTTAGTCGGATAAATAGAGAAAGTTGCCATCATTGATACAACAATTGCAGGTCTTCAAAAGCAGTGTTAAAGGCAAACCATATGAAATACTGCATGTTTTAACTACTTAAAAGTGTACCCAATTCTCGGGTCTGGTCTACCAAAGAGAACTAGTTTTGAGAACTACTAAAACAAGAGTGAAGGCTTACGATTGGCGCTGCGCCAGTGTGAACTCGTCACCTGTTCCTGTGGACTTTTTCGCGCTTTTTTTGTTTTTGGCTTTTTTGTCGGGAGAATTGAGCGATTGTAAGTTCAAGTAAGTAACTTACAACCAGGGCCGGCCACTCTGTCCAGAACCAATTCAATTCGGAGTCCGAATTAGTCGCCGGCTTCCGTTTGACCCGAGAAGTGCCCGGAAGCGCCTTTGTATATTTAAGCTATTCGATTTTACTTATAACCCCTACCCTACCAATAAAGGCTATACCTTAAGAGCAAGAAAAATGCAGACTTGCAGCTTCTTGCTAAGCTTGATTGAATACTGATTGCTGGGTAGTTTCTAACACTTTGTTCTTTTTAGCCGTATTCTTCAATCTATGACAATATACATGTGTAACATGAACTAGAAAAAATAGCTTTTCAGGGCATTTGAAATGTCGGTGCTGAACACCCCAGAACAACACTGAAAGAAGGACATGCATAAATAATGTACGAACGCGTTTAAAAAGATTTACTTTTTATGATACTGAAACACTGGCACGAACGCGAAAGCAGGCCTGTATTAAAAAAAACTTGTTCGACGGAAGAATTTAACTAAGCTTACAAATATGTTAGGGAAATTCCCATTTTATACCCCTTTCATTCTTGTTGAACACTTCAGATATTTATGTTCGAGAAATCCTACAGGCTTAAAATTATGCCACAAATATGCCAAAGTTCAAAGGCTTTAAATTATAATTCCATTTCCCAAAAATACACATTCATAACGAGTTAAAAATGAATAATTTACTATTTTTCAACGTTATGCTCCTGCAAAATACGAATTCAACAAAAAAGACAGGCTTACAACTCAGGCTGGATGCTTTACTCGATCAATAAGGAGATCAGAGAAAACTCTCCTCTGAAAATTATTGTATTGCATGTATCGGAGCTGAAATCTGGCATGGCAGTGGGGAGTGCATGCCTGCCAACAACGTTAAATTGTTCTGCCGCTTAATGATCGTTGCATGGTCTTCACTTAGTGTAAACAATCTGGCAAAACTCGCAGCTTTGTATGAAAATATGTATTATTCCAGCCTTTTACAATTTTAGCGGAAATGGAAATATGGGAAGGTCAGAAGAACAGGAAGATCGTCTTTTGCGCTCTGTAACTTAGCATTTTTCAAAGTTTTGTACTGAGGTTGATGTTTGAGACAGGAGTCTGTTTTATAGTTTTTGAAAGATTTTAAAAGAACTCAAAAGAACATTTGAGGTTGAAATGTTCAACTTTCAACTCCTTAGCCAGCTTTGACCAGTTTACACGTCAAAAAAGTAGAATTGCTCGGACAGGACAAACACCACAGGCGGTGAGTGAGACGTGGGATAAATAACATCCAGAAAGTGAGGTTCGTGTATCGTTTGCTTCATTGCTTTGCACAGCCGCTATAGTGGAGTTCAGTGTGACAGCTAACGGCGCGAGCCTCGGTTCCACTAGAGCCCAACTTTCTTTTTGTAGCAGTAATCATACTATTTCGAGTTCAGTTCGGAATAAATTTGCATGAGAATGTTTTTCAAATTTCGTCAAAGTTGCGTGAGTCCGGAGGGGCGGACGCAATTTGAGAGCTTTAGTTCATATAAGACCTGACGTTAAAGCCTTGTATCCAAGCCGAGACATTCCATTTCCGATTGACTAAGTATGCGAGATGTTCTATGCAAGTGGTGTGAAGGTGGCAGGTGTAGATCAAGAGGAGTTGGGGCTGTACCTAGCATTGGACAGAATAAGCACTGAGCCGACTGCCTTTCTGTCCGACATGTGCGAACACCGACTACCACAAGATGCGCTCAGAGCAGCAAGAAAAAGAGAATTCAACCATGGCTATCCCTCTCCAAGAAACCAGACGGGAATGAAACGCGCAAGATATTTACTGAGGCCCTCAAGATTGTTCTTACATTCATAAGAAGAGGCAACAGAAAGCATTGCTGGAGGTCTTGTTGACATGGGTGGTCATAGTAAGGGCAGAGTCAAACGATACATGCATCGAGATCTTTAACCACAGTAACAGGGCGGATATCAGCCTCACCAACTGTTATTTTATCGCAAGAAACCTTTTGCAGCTGTTGGGGTGTGTCAAAAAGTGCAATTTCGGTTTTCCCATCGTTATACACAAGCTTGTCTCTTATCCTTCAAGACCGTGGGTCTTTAATGCAGAGCTCAATTGCAGACCAAAAACTACCAGTTCTAGACTAAAAGATGTGGACAGTATAGGGAAGAGAAAGAGGACCAACAGCAAAGCAAACACGTTGTAATGCATGATATTTAATCTAAAGAAGTGTCTTCCAAAAACGCGTTCAATGCCAAGTCGGCTTAGAAAAGAGGACTATTCTAACGCAAGAAGTTCTGAGGAGCCTGTTAAACTGTAGCACGAGATTGCCCTGGGAAATAGGCGTTGGACATGTGAATAACATGATGCTTTGTCTACTGTTCTCGGGCTACGATCGGAGATTTAGAACACAAGCAGTAAATTCAGCCCTGAATGCATACCGAAACAGCCGTATGCGAGATGCGAATGAAGAAACACCCATGTACAGGTCGAAGGAGAGGAGGCGCAGTTTGCAACGATCACAGGAGAAACAGAAGCAACGTGAAACCTGGTACATTGAAAGTGGATACGATTCCGTGATTTTTGTTCCTGCAAACCCTAATTCCATCTTGAAACACCGGTACCAGGAGAAGGTAAGAGATTTTGGACTTTAGATCAAAGTTGTAGAGCTAACTGGGATCACCCTCAAGCGAAATTTGAAACAAATTTCCCGTTCAAGGAGAGGACATGCCAGAGAGAAAGATGCATGTTGTGCAGGTATGAATTAAAAGGGGAATGCAAAGCAACGCGCGTGACTCTAGTTACGAAATAGCATGCAATTAATGCAAGTACGTTGGAGAAGCATCAAGGAGCATTGTTCCTCAGGGACAGAACACCGACCGTCAGCGGTGACCAACAAAGAAAGATCGGCAATGTTGAGACACGTAACAAGCACGCATCAAGCTCCACCAAAATTCAAAATGAATGTCACTGGGTTCAACGGATACAACGGATTTATTTTCCACATTAACAATAAGTTACAAGTTTTTCAGCATTAGTTGTGATTTATACAGTGAAAGGTGCAGAATTTTACAACCTTAAAGGTTAATCAGGCAATCCTGCATGCACCCTTTTTTATTTTTGGTACACTGAGTAAGATGAGCGAAATAGAGGCTTAAAGGAGATTCGAGTCACATTAATTTTACTTTACATGGTATGAAGTTAGTAAAATAGTCTAGATAGGAAAGTTTTTGTTCAGTGGAAAGTACGGGGATTTGACAATTATTGTTGAAGACGAAAATCCTTGTATTTTTTTCTAAAAGTGCTAACAGACGTGAAAAATGTTTTTCGCCTAAGGGCGTTTCGATCCAGTTTTTAACTGCAGCATATTTTGCTCCAAGACCTCCAAACTGGTGCCTTCAGAGATGATGCAATGCTGCGGCAGATCACTGAAGCAGTATTGTAAGGAACACACTATCGGACAAGTTACTAAGAAAGAACGGAATTATGTGTCGATTTCACGCGCAACAATCACAGATTAATTATTATTGTGTAATTTACTTTTAGACGCCAGAAACTCATAGTTCTATGTGTGTAGACTGAAAACGTTTCAGTGTAACAATAAGAGAGACATTTATGCCAATATAAGACAGTAGCATATCTAATGCTATATGTATCCGTACTTCCCACCATCTACTACAGATCAGGCTTAACCAAATATCTAACGAGTTTAACTGCATGAATACACGCGGTAAACGTGTCGGTTCATAAGTATCAGGCAAATAAAAACAAGACGGTTTCAAACATCAACTTCAGAGTCAAGAGTGCTTATCCAGTAAGGACAGTTCACACTGGCTAAGCCTTCTGGGAGGTTTCACTGCTCTTATACGCAACGAACAACATAAGTCCCAGGAGGGTGGTAAAGAGCTTGGACCTCCTCTACTAGGGAACGGTTCACTTGCCCTCGGGCGTTAATATAACAACTGCTCTGGATGTATCAGGGACATCAGGTCTTGGCGAGGTTGCTGCTGTACGTTGAAGGTTTGTCTTTGCAGATTGTATGAGCCACTGTCATTTGCTTCATGAACAGCGCGCACTTTTCGTGTTGATCTACAACCTTTGACCAATGATTTAATTTTTGAAACTAATTGCGATACCTCTTGCAGATGGCTGGACAGTTTGTACGTAGGCGAGTTTTGAAAATTTCTCCTGCATTCCCTACATATGTTTTTTGTTGATTTTCCGGTTTCCTTTTGTGTTTTGAAAGCTAATTCAATACTCTGAAGACTGTACTAAACTTGATTTAACGTCGTTGCGCTGGGAGAGGTCGCCCATTCTCCCAAGCCAGTGGTTTATGTTTAATCGCTTGACGGCACAGATCTTGGCGTGAAAGTACATACACATACAGTTTACTTGTTTTCCGTAAATGAAATGCTCGATTGTCCAAACGACTTCAGCTGTGATTTGACGATCCGCTTTATAATATATAGCTGTTTTGATAGTTTTTTCTAGGGTATTGCTTTCTCCCTCACTCATCAACTTCATACGAACATTTTTTGAATTCGAGCCTATCGTTTCGATGCGAGAGCTAAAATTGACAGACGTGCACAAGAAACGGTTCTGTTTACCTATATAGTGCACGAAACTTAGACAAATGTATTTTATCTCCGTTTTGTCCTGTCAAAAACTTTGTCCTGGTTTCTGCCGAAGAAGTGCGATCGGGACGGCCGGACTCGGGCCTTACATAAGACATTTTATGGCGATTCATATTGCAACCCAAATAGCTTGACCAAGTAGGTCAACTTATCTCTGAGAAAGACTATTATTGGTCGTCTACTGATAGACACTTGTATCTCTTTCAATATAACTATTCATAACGGTAGGACCAAGGGTGATTTCTCAGGGCAGTTTACTTGCTATACACACAATGGCGCGAGCAAAATTGATTATGCTATTGTTGATAAAAATCTAGTTAATCTAGTGGATCACTTCACAGTCCATCCACCAAGTTTCAACT
>JAOBYE010562190.1:0-18252 GCA_025403585.1 Parazoanthus swiftii
CCCTCCCTCTGGAAAAATGCCACTGGAATTGGGCAGAACAAAAGCCAGAATTGTCTGGCTTAACTCATTTAGAACCAATAATTGATAAAAAAAAACAAATGGCAAATACTAATTATCAATGACTAGTTTTTGCCAGTTCTGTGACTAACAACTACGTCATTCAGTAAACAACATAGACAGTACTGATTGAATTGTCTTGGCAAGCACTTAGAGCAGGGAAGAGATGGTCAAGTTGGTCATGCTTTTGCACAATTTATGACAGTCCACAATACCGGCATTAGCCTACTCCTATTACATGAATTCAGACATTCGATCCCCCTAGTGTGTGATCTGGGGACAGACAGGGACAGACAAGTACAGACTGACCTTCAATATTTTTCACTCTGAGCAACAAAGCAATTCAGCAGGAACATTATATTATTATCATAACAAAGGGACATACTTGGTGGAGCTGATCTTGGTGTACTGATGAGCATCAACTGTGCCACAGCTTCTGCCTCAGCATCTGGGTCTACATCCGCAGTATGGACACCACTTCCCCGACCTGCAAATGTTGTTAAAACTTTTACTTTTGTTTATTAGAACATAAAGGATCACTGTAACTATTATACTTACAAATGGTTACTAACTATATGTTGCATAATTCTTTTTCATGTTATTTACTATTTATTGTTGTTGTTAATACTAAGTCAACAGTTATAAAATAATGTTGCCTCTTTTTAGAAAATTTGGGAAAACAAAATGATGTACACCAGCTTACCTGTTGGTGAAACCAGACCATTTTTGGAATGTTTTGGAGTTGAGCTGCAAAATACAAAACAATGATTTTCATTCCTTATGAAAAACAATTTAATGAGGTTTTTATCTATCAGGTGAGCATCTGATTGCAAGCTAGTATAACTATTGCCGAGCCAACAAACAAATAAGGAAAAATTGTAGATTGTGTGTTTATTTATACAAATGGGAGAAATAATTGCACTCATAAAACTTACTAGTGTAATCCATTGTTCTGGGGAGAGGGCGGTGGTGTTGTGAGGAGGTGATGATATGCATGAAAGGAAGGAGTTTTTCGAAGAGCTTGCAGCAAGTTTGGTCGAAAGTCTCCATCTACACACCACAGTGAGCCTTTGCCAACATTCTTCAGGTGAAAACAAATGACAAGAAAAGAAGGTCAGTTACAAGTATTTTCGCACATAAAGTTAAGGAATGGGTATTTTTTGTTGCGACCATACAAAAACAAACACAGTTTGTGTCAATCAGTGCCAATTAAGTTGTCTAGGGCAAGACTACAAGTGCTGCTCATCACCATGGAAACAGCTGGTTTGTCTGTGTGATCAAAATCATCGCTTTAACCCTATTTAGACTGGGGGCATTTGAAACCACCCTTGCATTAAACCCATCTAATTTCCAGGCAGTTAAAGATACCTTGCCCATATTTTGTGACTTTAATTTACAAAAAATGATCTAGTAACATGTTAGTGTAGTATTCATGTTGGTCTGTTATACCCTGTTGCCATGGTAACCACATTTTACGACTAGGTTTTGGTCAAAATTTGAGTTTGTTTATTATCATTTACTAATCAAAACCATTATACTTAATCATGAAATATACTCCCTTTCCTTTAACTACAATAGGCTCTGATTTATTAAATGGAGGTGATGATGTTATTGTTATAGTACAATAACTAAACTGGTGTTTTATTCCATGCACAGTTTTCCCATAAACCAAACACTGATAAATAGTCTTAGATTGGTGAAAACATTTTTTCCATGTTGTAGCATAAAAGAAAAGACTAAACTTGGAAGCAAAACAAATTCTTGCTGGCTGCTTTAAGGTGGCATGCTAACGTAACGACATCATGATGTTATCATGTGTCGACATAAATCAATACCATTTACATGTATTGCACACCAACTACTTTTATGATATTAGATAAACTACCAAGTGGCAGCAGCAGTGTATCAAAATTCTCCAAATTTTAGATGGTAGGTTTTTTTACTATTTTGATGTGATATTGAAAATTATTCTGTTGAATGATAATAATAAAACCAATATGTATCCCAGGCAACAGCACCACATATAATTATACAGGGCTACACAAATTTTTAACATACCTGTCCCTTTTCTTTTTCGACTTTCTTGAAGCACTTGTTCAGTGACAAGTTATGCCTGACAGAATTTTTCCAACCTAACTTAGCGTCTCTATAGAATGGAAAGTGCTCTACAATCCAACTATAAATGTCTTTTACTGGAAGTCGCTTGTTGTTTGATTCTTCTATAGCCATAAAGATCAAGGAAGAGAAGGAATAAGGTGGCTTTGAAGGACTCTTCTTCTTGTTCGACACAGACTCTGAGCTGCTGTTGTTTGGAGAGTTCCCAGAGGAGCTGTCCTTCATTGAAGAATCGCTTAACTCGCCAGTGCCGTCAAGGGGAGGTGACATAGGCAAAGATGTTGTTGACACATGCAACCCTTTTAAAACATCATTTTTTTGAAGCCAGTTAAGACTTGTCAAGTCATCGTCGTCACCCTTCTCAGTTCGAATGGCACCAAAGCAACTGCTACTCAAGTTCACCTTTTTATCACTTGTCAACACTTGTTCTTTTGCCAGCCCTTTAAGAGTGATGCCACCAGCTGATTTACTCAGACACTGGTATGGCTTGAGCCTCTCTGCTTCTGGCTTTCGAATTGGTGGCATGGTTCACCTAAAATGGATTAAAGTTTTTTATATTAAGTGACTGAAAAAATGAACTAAAGACAAAGTATTTTATGCTTGCAAGATACAAACAATTTGAAAGAACTAAAAACAGGCTCAAAGAACTAGTAACTAACCGAAGTAAATTTGTTATAAAAACCAATTAATTTTCTTTCTTTTAAAACATCTCAAAAATAAAATAATATCGGTTTAAAAAATATGTATAAAATATAAAATATAACAAAGAAAGGCTGCAATGTCAGGGGAGAGAAGAACACAAAGACAACTGAGAGGGTTAGATCCAATGGCCTTTTGTAAACTTTCAGCTTTGTACTATAATTATACAAAATTTTGATAAAATAATAATTAATGGTGAGAGTAAAATTAAAATTACTAATTAAAAAAATGATATTCAAACCATTAATCCAACAACTATAATTTATTAAAATTCAAAAAATGCCTGGGGACACTTTTGGTGTTCAATCAATACATAAAACATGTCAAAAATCAAGTTATTGTAAGTAGCAAATTGAAAAAACTTGGACAATACAAAGAATTCCCATAAACCAAACCAGACTGCCAAAGCCATAATTGTTGATTGTTTACTGATCAGAAACAAAGATTATTGACAAATAAAGTACTGCTTATTCACAGCAGTATTATTAATCCTGAGATGTTCTATTAACAGATCATAAACTATCAAGAAACAAGTTTTAACTTATATGTGATTCTGTGAGAGTGAATGCAAATTTGTGTCTAAAAATAACTACTGACAGTGTATAATAATCACATTCAATAAAATCCACAGATAATCCTCAATAATTAAATTCCAATCAACAAAAATATTCTAAATCAATGATTTTTATTTGAAATACAATACTTCACAAATTTCACTTAATTCGCACTTAACTTTGTCTTTACAAACTAAACATAATTAAACTATTTTAGTTTCTTATCAAAAGAATATTTTTTAGAACTTTGCTGTCTGAAAATGTCACAGGACCCAATTATGCAAGACAGTGTTTTCATCAGTATCGGCAGCTGACTCAAACTAGAGTTCTCAGGTTACTTGTAGCATTTCAGGTCTTTATGGCCTTCTGCATTGATTGACCAAGTGTTTACACAAGTAATCATAAAGCTTTTGAGCTCTTACTCAAATTCAATTCAGAGTGTACATTATTCTCATGTGCTCTACTGCCATCCCCATTTACGGCAAACTGATAAATAACAGTTGATGAAATTATATATTATTTTGATGAGCACTCTTTTATCATGAATCTGCTTCAGATCTGCTTTTCAAGGCAAATTTCTACTTCGGTTCCAAACTGAAAGCAAACTGTTTCACATTGAAAAGCAAGCGAGTGACATAGTTACTGTCATTTATGACCAACAATGAAATCATACACTCCAATTTGAAGAAAACGACCTGAAGTTTTCTTTTGTTACTTACACAAGACGAAACTACAATGTCAGACCAGTACACTTACAGCAAGTTGTGCAGATTCAAATACTTGATCAAATACATCTTCAGGCATGTCTACAACAACTTTTAACTCATCTGGAGCTCAGTTATAAGCCAGCATGAGCTGGTCATGTTCTTAATACTATAAAAAAAATCCTATGGTTACAATTAAATATCAGAAAACAGCTAAAATGGTCAGAATTAACTACTGTTAGAATGAATTCTGTACAAGTCATGCTAAAATGACAACTTTTCCAGCTTAAGGACAACAGTCTGTTCTTTGTTGCTCTGCTTAAGCCATCAAAACCTGTATCACTGAACAACCTTGACAAACTATGGAAGTTCCTACTCTAGGCATCATTCAGGCAGAATTTTAAACCTTCGACATGTACATTTTCAAACAGGATCACATCAATTCAACACAGGTTTACTAACCAGCAATGGAAATAATTCAAAAGCTAGCTCAATTAGAATTTATAGTGTCTCATCAAGAAGCCAAGATTAAAACATCAAATGAATGTTTCTACTGGATATAATGAAACGAAAGTGACTTATACAAGTTTGGTCATAAAACACACACATTTAGAAGCTAGAGATCTAAATCAGCCTATTTTACCTGTGTCTGGAAGTCTTAAATCTGGTAAGGAAAACACCCTTTGTTTGGAGCCATATTCATGATCAAAATGCTGGCTTCTGGCAAACAATATCTGAAGTAACAAAGTTCTGACTAGTGTCATGTTTCCAATGGAAACCAAACAGCATTTTCGAAACCTAGCAACTTTACAAATTGAATTAAATATTACATATGCACATAAACTTGTTTTTTCTAAACTTGACTGTATGTGTAACTCAAAATAGGAACTGACTTCTACAGAGAAAACTTTATCACTAGTACTTTAAAGAAAACAACATATTAACAATTATAATATTTATTAAGTCCATATAAAGTCTAAATGGTCTAAAAGAAAGTCCAAAGATTAAAGCTCAACACAAAAGATGCACATCTGGCCAATTAAATTTATTTAAACACATGTTAAGCATTCTTAAAATGCATTAATTCATAATCATAGGCATAGAGCAGAAGTGGATGTTTTGGGCTAAAAGTGTTCAAGATATAAATAATTGATCATATAAACTGCCTTGCTACATACATCAAGTTTCAAAAGGTGTCTCAAATGTACTAAGCAATATATAAAATTAACAAAATTAGAGGGAGAGTGAATGCGAAGAAAAATTAATTAAATTAAAACAACTCTCTGTTGCACCTGCTCAACTCTTAAAATGCTATTACTGATGTGCACAGTAAAAACCTGCTAAAAGTATTGTTAATGAAGCACCAGCAGCAATTTGTAGATAATAATCTCCTGCAATAACATCCGATTCAACCTCGTCGAGCTTGATTTGGACATATCAGCACTGGAATGTTCTATATAAAATTTATATATATTAAGCACTTAACATATATGTACAGTGCTGCAAACTTTATTCATCCGTTATTTTTCTTTTAACTGCAGAGAACAGCTGGGCACTGAGAGCATAACTTTGTTATAATTCAATATGCATTTATGGCAGCAGCCATGCAGGAAATTCAAAGAGCAAAAAAAGGAAAACAAATCACCCTGCATCAGTGCTGTGGACGAAATTAAACCTCTTTACCCCTCAACAAAATCAGCAATGGTAAGGTCTTATTTGATGGCCAATTAGTGTTTTTCAGCCGAGGTTCCCTTTAACAAGATCAGAAATCTCACATAAAAGCCCAGCCTGGACCCAAAAAAATTTAATGTATAAATAAGGTTCATAAAGGGTGGACTTATAAATGGGGAGCTCGTATCCACAAGAGGAGGGGGGGGGGTGTTAGTGGTTGTTATCCATAGAGAAAGGGGTGGGTTAATATACAGAGAGGCTTATAAGTATATAAAAAAGTTCTTCAGATTGAACAGATACTATCTGCAAGATTTTCAAAATTGACATATCATTCATGACATATAGTCCTGTAAAAATACATTATTGAGATGGACCCATATTTTGGGGCCCTTATATCCAGGGATAATTTTTCTATTGACAAGTTGACGTGCTTATAAAGAGGGGGAGGGAGCTAAAGCTGCGAGATTTACAATTGGTGTTCTGCCAATCAGGAGGTCCAAGGTTCAATCCCAGGCCTGGTCAAGAGTTGAACTTTGGGCGACCTTTTTTGCCACACCATCTAGGTGACCAGACTTAGTTAAAAGATCTCACGCACTGACTGAAAAGAGTAAAGTAATCCCTGTGCTGTGGTCTGTTAACTGAGGCTGTTACTTAAAGTCTTAGACAGAAATCATACTGAGCTGCTGATAGCAGTCTGGCCAAGACCCTCAACCACTGAATTACGTACTTGCTAGGGGCACCTGAAATATATGTACGTACGCATGTATGAATGTATATATATCGCTGTAAAAAAATAAAGCTTCACTTTCTAAAAACTACACATTTTTTTCACAATTTTTTCGAAACTTGCTTTTAAACATGAAAAATTAAATGCCCATATATAGAACTCCACTGAGTTGGAAAAGTAATAAATTGTTTGTACACACCATTACCATAGGAACTACAAACCTATTACACAAACCATAAGGATATTGAAATTGAGAATTGTAAAAATAGAAAGCATCTTGCTAAAGTCAGCCACTGACAAATAAAAGTCACAAACAGTGTAAAAAGAGTTGATCTTAACTTGACAGTTGCTATCTCAACCAAATGTCTAAACCTTAAACATACAATACAGGTCGTATCTTCAGCATATCCTTGTGGTGACTTGTAAACAGATTAATGGTGATATCTTTCTTGAGAAAGAATTATTTTGCTATATACCTCAAAATTTATTACCATTTTAGCATATAACTTGAACGACAAACTTGACTGCATAAATAAAAAAAAAATTGTCATCACCAGTAACTACAAAAATAAGTATTAAAAATATTGAAAGAGCTTGCAGCTTTTATGTATGTCAATACTAAGAAGAAGAATTTGGCAAAATGCCTGTGGATATACATTGCATCTGCAATAAAAAAAAACTTTGTTAAGTTTTGCATAAAACAATTACAATAAAAAGAACAAAAATATGGAACCCCTTCACAAAAACTTTGTATTTGACATTTTTATGATCTAAACAACTGCTAGGCAATTTTTTGTGTTGCAATTATCAAATGTTCACGTTTGTACAATGTAGCATCCAGGCTGTATAGATAAAAAATTTATACTGTTTCTGAAATAAACTATAAATAACATTTTGAACTAAATCCAGCAACAATAAATAAAGGCATTGTATTATCTTAGATGGATCTTCTTTCTTGCAAGGGTATTGCTTTTCCAAAAAAGGAAAACTTTAGTTTTAAAATTTGTTTGCATGTCTGAAAGAACCATGAAACAACACAGGTGTTGTTGTTATCAGCTGTACAAAACTTTGTGCAGAGATAATGAAACAACACGACTGTTATCATGACAACCTTACTAAAGGGCAAATATTTGTAGTGACCAATGTGCTGTCACCGAGATCATTGTTTTGGTAAAAAGCAGCTTAATTGTCATGTGACAGGAACAGCCAATCACAGAACAAATGCAAAACTTGAAATGTTCATATATGGGTTATCTATATATGACCAATTTTTAAAATATTCCAATTTGTCATAAAAAAACTCTTATGATGATAATTTGAAGACAAGCTCAAAATTGAAAGAAACAAAACTAGGAAGAAATAGGAGAAACAATCAAGTAATAGCTGTTCTTCTTAAATACTACCATTGCACTATCTTTTGAATATAGTCACTACTAGACAAAAGTATGGTTGCCTCAAATCAAATGGCAAAAACATCATGTCCAACTATTTGTTTAATGTGATTCTGTACATTACAAATAAAAGACAATGAAACAAATTTGGCAAAATCAAATGTTTTCTTTTATCTACTGAACAGTTCAAAAACAAGTAACTCCAAACAATCCCAGTCTTCGTCAACAGAAGCTACATGTAAAATAAAATATTGATTTGCAAAAAGGCAAATTATCATTATTATTCTAATAGTTACTCAAAAAAGAAATGCTAGCAGTCACCTTCACAAAAAATGTTCACAATAAATTCATCATTGTTTTCAATAAAATGTTGTTTTAGTGCTCAAACATTTATGTAAGAGTATTTCAAAATTGAAATAGAAATGCACACTGAAAACACTATAAACAAATATATAATATATAGCTACAATACATATATGTTTCTTGCACTTTGTTTTTATCCAATTTGACAAAAACTCATTTTCTTTTAATGTCAACTATGTTTACTTTGCAATTGGAAAAGACTTCTTGGTTTGCAGGATTTTAACCAGAACTTTCTACATTATTTTATGTAAATTTGCCAAGTTTGTGCAAACTAAATGATTCAACAACCATGCCATGAGAACAATGCAAGCCAAGTGTACACCATGGAAACAGTAAAACAAAAATAAATAAAAACTTAACCTTCCTTCAAGAACAGCCTTAACCATATTTGCATTTAAAGCTTATACAAATTTTAAAAAAAATCAAGTTGTAAGAAAACTCACATTTATATATACAGGATAGTCATTTTGATTGATATTTATTTAGAAAAACTATTGATGGAAATAGGGTACAAGCTGTTTCCAAGCAACCACACAAATTCTCTCAACCAATGTCCTCCCTTGCGAAAAACAATGGATTAGTACAGAATAAACCACCCCAAGTAGATCAGATCCATTGTTTTTCAAACTGCAGTGAAGAAATATTAGTAGGTATAAAGAAACTTCTACTGCAAACATTGTTGCCATGTGTTTTTTAAAAAATCTGAGACAAAACTGTTTCTTTGTCAAATCTGGGGAGATGAAATTGAAACCTTGCATTTTGTGCAATGTGTTGTAATATCTTGGAGGAGCATCTGGTTTCAGACAACTGGATGCATGCAAAAACAGAACAAGAGTAGATGAACAAAGACTTTACTTCTGTTTACACAGCAAACAGACTTGACCAAGAAAGTTTACAGAGAAAGTAATTATGAACTGTGAACAACCAGTGAAAAAGGATGTGAAATAAAAAACTTTTAAATGCACATTAAACATGGTTTGATGTAATTTGGCCATGTGGCTTGAATTACAGGCTTTGGTAGGAGTATATTTCATACAGATGACAGCTGCTTCACCGAGTCACAATCTTCTAAAACACAAAAAACTAAAGTCATGAAAACGTTCGACTCTCCATGGCCCTTCTTTACTGTGTATTTTGTTATTTAAACCACAAATACCCCCAAGTCCCCAAGGATTAGTGAATTCATGAGAAGATATGCCTTTGATTTGGCAGTAGATCTCATTGCATTTGGGTGCTAAACACAGAGACAGACCACATCCACCACACAAAAACACACAGAAACAGAAAGAAGACCACACGTAATTAGAAAAAACGCCACGCTTCAAAGCAGTGAGACGGCTTCGAATAGAGCCACTCAAAGCTCCAAAAATCAATTTCGTGTTTGTTGATAAAATATGTGATCTTCAAAATGTATGTTCCAAAACAGCTCCACAGGGCAGATCGGGTTACAAAAACAACTCTAAGGATTATGTGCACTCCTAAAGAAAAGGGAATAGTTTAGTTCATATTAAGCTTGCTGTAGAATGCTGTGAAACGAAAGACCTTGCACGAAACAATCAGCAACAGCTCTTGAATTCTGGACCAAGACGTCGTGATTTATACTCCAACTGTGAAACGTGGTTCATGATTTATTTATTCGTATTTAACCATTCTTTTAGTTTCTACAAAAGCCAAACTCCTCATTATTCAACGACTGAATTAAACTACAATTCAATTGTCGACCGTCTGGCAAGAAAATACACAGAACAACAGAAGGGAAAGCTTCTCTCCGAAGCAAAACGACCATAACATTAAAACATCATTCGAGCAGATCCGAATCGGTCAGTCAACCGAGAACTACAACAATTCTTTGCCATGTGGTTGAGTTCAACAACAAACTGCCGGTTAATGAAAGTACACCTTTCTGATAAAATTCTTAAGAAATTACTTTAACTTCAAACGTTTGACTGAAAGACCGATTATTTCGGTATTGCCTGCGAGGTTTTCGCCATTTCGTTCAATTGTCCGCACCACGTTCTCTTTTCAAAGACCCCTACCATTACAAAGCCCTCTACACAATTGGAATACAATAGATTGTTCGCACTATACGAAATCGTTTAAAACTTATAGCTTCGTTCACCATGAGGAAATTTTGGCATTAGAGTGTTGGCAGAAAGTCAGATAATATCAGTAAAATATTGCACAAGAGATGCAGTTGTTATGCCAACATGAGTCAAGGCAAAAGGCCTTCGCCCCTCAGATGACCAAAATGAAAAACATGTTAAATTTGGCTACGCCATTCATAAATGAGAGTTCATCTGGCCTCTTAAATAGTTCAAAGCACATGTTCTGTATTTACAGTCTCAGCTGACTAGCCTTGCTGACTGCTGAAATAGTTCACAGATAATAATTCCCTTCATTTCCTCAGCTGACTTATGAAGAAGGACTAATATCTCTACCGATAGCCATCGCTATATACATGTCATTGGAACACAGTCTAATTAGAAGAGAATAGACGAATAGTTCAGTGGTCCCCACTTGGGAATATTCCGCTGGAAAATTAAGAATCACTTGATAAAAGTCAAAAGTATGCTTGGGTTCCGCGGCAAACAAAGATATGAACTCGACAAATGAGCGAAATTACATCACATCTCTCAGCCGCCATTCACGGAGTCATATCTATACAACGTGGCCCTATTGCGCCAAATTAGAACATCATGATCGATGATACTCGCATTTCTTTTTCTTACCTGAAATACTCTTGCAGTCTACTCTTTAAATTATCATTTTTAGCATTATCCAAGCGGTTCGAATTCCAAATCTTGTGCTGAAACGAGGGAAGAACAGTGTGCCGTTAATATGCAAAACATCACATGGGCAGTCGTTCTGTTCTCGAAAGCACGGATTCGAGAACAAATGACGACATCGTGAGTATGGCTCGATTTTTAGAAGTTTTACCTTTGGTGGAAGCAAAATAAAGCACGTGCTGTATCAGGTAATGCAGTCAACAAATGGATTGTGCAAGCTAAACCCAACCAGCATCCAGTGGAACGCAATCACGCTAAGTACTTACAATTAGAAAGCAAATGCAAGGAAGTGAAATTGTGCTTTCCTTTGAAAGAAGGTACACCCACGCCACAGCGACGAGGCAACGTTCCCATGGCAACGTCAAGCTTTCCGAACTACTTCTCGTTCTCAGGCTCTCTCTCTGGCTTTCAGCCAATCAGAAGACCCGGTTCCAGCAGGTTGCGATGCAACAAGCGTCTTCGAACGGATTTGGTTTTTACCGCCAAAATATTTGACAAAAAATATTGGTCGCACATCCGCCGTGATATGAGTTCCAGCACGAAGGGTGAATATTATTTATTCAATCACGACTCGGCTTAAAGAAGACTTTTAACAAAGGAGCCTTTTTTCAGCAATTTTTTTAGACTTTTACTTTTTTAACCATGCCATATAGCTTAAACGACCAAACTTTCAGTTTTTATTTCAAAGAAAAACAATCGGTTTCAGTTTATACGAGCGATCATGAGTTTTGTTGCCTGTAAAAATATAAACACTACTTGATGCGCAGGTTGTGTCACATAAGCGACAAAGCTAATTGGTCATTTGAATTGCCACACGCTGTTGCCAAGAATTACTTTTAAAATAGACGAGCTTGTGTGCAAAATTGTTGCGAAAATGAAAACATAACCGTTTTTTCAGTAGCACAAAAGAATTGCTGGACGGAAGTTTTATTTGTTAAATGAGAACTTGGGCCAATCCTCGGCCGTCAATACTGAACCAAAAGGCATTGCCTCTTCGGCTCGCCATTATTCTTATACTAATTATCAGATGTTTTTCATCTTCCATGTAAAACTCTCTATTATTTATCGCTACAGTCCGCGGCATTTATACAAAAGAAAACTGAGGTGACCTCCAAAACAGGTTTCTCTGCTTATCTTTGAATTTCGCCGTCATATCTTCATTTTTGTAAGCGAGTGAAAGCCAATGAGCGACTCCGCCATGTTTATCTGTACAATTTATCGCTTACATAAATACCATCTGTGTCAGTGAAGTTATGCTGTGTTTTTGTCGCCATGGAAGCTGTTTTCCTAATTTAGGCTTTGAAATGTTTTCGGTGCCTGGTTTAAGTGATTGATCGCTGCCGAAAAGCTATCATCTCTTCCTCGACAATTTATTAAAAAAAACCCAAATATTGTTTCTGAATTAAAGCATTCGTCCACTTTACATTTGTATTTTACTCATAAATTATGAAGCAGGCAGTCACCGCATAAAACAGTTGGGTGCGCAGTTTGTTTTTCAGAGACGTACTTTTTCATGCGGTTTTTTTTTACAAGAATGTAGTGTGACAGCGTCAAAAAGTCTCAACTAAGTGACTAGACATGACGGGATTTTGACATTGACTGACAACAAACCCTGCCAATCTTCCACTTCAGCCGGTCCAGCCTTTTTCGCATGACGCGCCCTTTCGATTTTGGTTTCGTGAAAAATGAAGTGTGTTTGAGACCTTAAAACAGAAAGAATTTCGCATATCAGTGTAATTAGATAAACAAAAAAAATCTCCTCAAAACACGATCACTTGCTATTTTGGCAAATGAGTTGCCTTAGCTCAAACTATTTTTCTTTTAACTGTGTTGTGAAGAAACTAAATAAGTAAGATTATTTGGAAAGTTGCGCGGGAAACATTTTTACTAAGGTTAATTGGTGAATAATCAAATGGATTTAAGTGCTCACGAAGCACTTTTACACAAGTAAATTCAACGTTGGTTGATTTGATTGGCCCGTTTCACCCAAGCTGTCATTCGTGATCACACAACTAAAAGTACCTCTGTCTTCACTCATTACGATATTGTTTCGGAAAGCCGGAAAGCCATTTAGAAAACTTGTGCAATATGACGGCCGAACATTCGCTAACATCGTCACCCTTATGGTAAAGGGATTTTGCTTCAGATCACGATCAAGAATCCAGAAGAACTTTCGTTCAAAAGGTGAACGAAAATATGCGTGCTACCTTTGAACAAAAACGTTAAAAGACATTTCAACAAAGTGATCCAGACTTGCAAAAGCCTGTTGTGTCAATCGAAAAAAGGTCGTGCTTTCAGCCACATTATCTCGTTCTTAATATTGGTTCGACTTAATTTCAACAACAACAGCAGTCGAGTCACTTTTGTTTCTATGCTACAGTTACGCTTGACCAATTCAAACGAAAATACATCATGGGCAAGAGAACTGAAAGTATTCTGTGAGCTTCAACAAGAGATTGTTCGTCAGCCATCAGGATCATTGAAACTGCGTTGAATAGACCATAAAAATTTCTCGGTGACTGACAAGTTTTCCTGTTAAGATTTCTCTATTACTCTGCATGACGCAAACCTTTGAATAAGACTACATGTGCTACTATGGATAATTTTAGCCTCTTTTAAGAGACGTTTTCATAAAATTGCCCTTATGTCACGGGAATGCTTCATCAAACTAAGCCAAAAAGGTTTTACAAGGGGCAGAAAGTTGCGAATTGCGAGTTAATTTTAATAACTCTGAAAAACACGAGTTTATTTCTGCCCATCAAAAATAAGTGTCTAAAAAGATTAAACCATTCGATAAACCTACTATTTATCTTCTAATTACAAGTCTATTTGCATGCGTATGGAAAATTTCCCACTGGGCGAATGTGTTGCTCCCAGCTGTTTGGAACACGCGCCGTCAAAGTACTCAATACATAGTTTCATCCGTTCAGACGTCCTTTTCAAATCCATTGTTGTAGCCCTTTCTTGTGTGTTTACCACTCAGTAGTTTTCTATTTGACCTATTGCGGTTTGTCAAACATAGTTTCAAAGTGTTCTAAACTTGGTTATGTTTACTGGGGGAATTCAATCAAGCAATTCAAAATGAAAATGCAAATATACTGATAAAAATACTAGTAAGAGTTTCTAAATAATGTAACAAGCAAGGCTGGATAGGAGTATTAAGTGTTAAAAAATCTTAACACCGAAGTCCAAATTCCACTGAATGTTGCGCAAAAGCGAAAGGAATAGAACTTAATGGCAATATAAGCTTTGTTTTTTATGTAATATATTACTCCTTCAGTTGTTCTGCCGGCAACAACTAGACCCTGTGACCAGGATGTTGTTTAGCATAAGTTTGATTTAAACATTTTTTCATACTAAAAAATATTAGCGCGAGCAAACCCTCTTGCTGTTTCCAAACTACCGTTGGATCAAGAACTTGACTAAAATACAATAAAAGGGTGCCAAAAACGACTCATAAATCAAAACCGCGTTTTAAAAGCAAACCGTTTGTCGGTCGCTTCGTCGTCAGCGCATAAAACATGTTTCTTTTCTCAACATATTTTTCATAACAAAATGGTTTAAGCATCTTTAGTAAGGAATGTAAATAGTTTATTCCAAAGCGTCCAAAAATTTAGTTTGTTTGAGTCTTGGTAACCTAACAGTTTGATTTTTGTTGTGTCAACGCCCGTAGTTTGTTGTTATTGAAGTACTGTTCACTTCATATCGAAGCGGTGACACTTACTTTCAGCGCTCAAGGAGACAGCACGCCTTTTCACCCACTTCAATGGTTACCAATCCAGATATGGCCTTCTTTCTCTCTTGCCTCTGTTTCAGTTTAGAAAGACGCGAGTTGCTTATATCGTGATGGCTTGTGAAATCGCCTTTCTTCCTTTGGGTACCTTTTGTCTCTTGACGTTTCCAGAGCTTCGCTACAACTGTTAAGCCAGTTTGGAAGTCAAGTACCCATCACCAGGACAACAGCTATTAGAAATGTCTTAGCTTGCTTTCAAAACGAGTTGGCAGTCAGCGTCTCTCCGTCTCCCAGGAACGCGTTGCATCATGGCTCCCAGCAAAATTCGATAAGAACGTTTTGTTTTTCAATAGCGCTACACAATAATAAGTGAAGTAATTGACCACAAAATATATTAAAGATAACTTATCCGTGCCTTGATAAATATGAGTAAATTATTACTGATCGGAAATCCCTATCCGTGTCGGTATATTGTCGCTGAGTGCTGAGGACGCGAATGAACGAAAAAAATGGTGTAATTAACAAGGACTGTTTTGAAATTTTAATATCATACTCACACAAATAGGTTCAGGGAGTGAGAGGAAATATTCACACAATACTGCAGGCATTTTGTGGAATATGGGCGGCACAAAGTTGAAAGCAAAGGAAACAATCGCGTGGCCGTGACAGACACGAGGAATCATTTCTATACACGCCTGAAACAATGGCGAAGGAAGTTCGAATCACGAAAACGTGCAAATGAAAAAATTATTCATCAATCACTTGAGTAGTTTTGATGACGTTTAGATAAGTGACTAGTTTTTCACGGTTAAGACGACAGCTCTGTGACTGTGGGCTAGAAATGGTTAAGAGTTTTCACTGTTAAACGTACGAAGACGGTTAAAGAGTTCGAACATAAAATGAGAAAGGTCTGTTTGATTCCAACGGACCAAGTGTTGGAAAATGACTAAATTTGTTCTGCCTTGTTTGATAACAAAAGCCAGAGTGCCATATACCATTTCAGTGGTTCAGCAACTTCTATTCATTCCGAGCCAAGGAGTCCAATACATCTGTGTTCAAAATGCAACCAATACGGCAAGTGCACATACTTTCAGTGATTAATAAAAGGAGCAAGTTTGTGCCTGGTTCTTTTCGCATTGCCGCAAAAACCACTCTCTTTGGTCGATAGTTTTGATAGTGTTCGTTATGAAACGGTAGAGAGCTAGTGCGCTTCACCATGCAGCCGCTTGTCAGACTTAATTGAGATTTGTCGAACGAACAGATCCGTTGACACGAGTAATGAGATTTGTCCAACGAACAGATCCGTTGACGTCGTTGACACGAGTAACATCGGTGAAAAATAGAGAAAAAAGTTATGGTAATAGCGACTAATCAGACCAGACGGCGTGCATGAACAGTACTACAAAACCGTTTGGTGCGCGGGTTTCTGCCGAAGTACGCTTTTAGGTTAAAGATACTTTTAACTGACTGATCGCACGGACATACTTCGATGCGTGACTCGCGGTCTGGCACCGCGCGGGAATACACGCGGTCGAGGTCAATTCGCATATCCGACCGCGCACCCAAACAAGGAAACCCAAAGAGACTTAGCAACCTCTTATTTATTTGTTTACACCACAGTCGTAATTTGCTTGATAATTGCCTTCTGTAGAAACCGACGAAGGAGATCTATAGTTTGGGCCAGTTTTACCCCTTTTGGATGGTCGGTCGTGAAACCCGCGCAAGCTCGGGAGACTCGGAATTTGAATTTGGCCTTTTGCCCTTTCTATAACAAGACAGTGAGAAAAATCGGTCAAACCTTTGCATGCTGTGAAAAGTCTTAGACACGAACTATGCGAAGTTGATTGTGTCCTCTCTGCAAAGGCTAAATATCTTTCAATGATGATTGACGTGTAAAAACGTATATTGGAAATAACCAAGTTTGATTCTCTAAGTCTAACTAGTTGCGTACTGTAAGAACTGAACGAGTCGAAACAAACAAATATTATTTGTCCAATGCGTAGTATGACTCTAAAGACTTAGCTGAGAGCTTTTGTTTTATTAAAGATAAGATGTTTTTCGTTTTGACCAAATAAATCGATAATTATACCTATTAAGGGCACGTAGTCAGTTATCGATATCATTTTATTTTCAGTAAACGTTTCGTATTGATCTGTCGTTGATCATAAACAATAAGTAAACTCATTTATAGAACTAGTAACTAATTAAAGAAAAGGAGAAAACGTGACAACAAAACATTCACCAACATTGTAAACGAGAGATCAAAAAGTCAAGGTGACGAGTAAACTGGGTGATTGGTTGACGCAGTTGCCAGGCGTCACTAATGACAACGTCATTCAACTTGTACCTCAGCACACAGTGTAATGACAGCCATGACAGCGAAAAAAATTGTAATTATGATAGCTTTGGCTGGCATTACTGGGGCAGCAGATTTAATCTCAGTATAATCATTATCATCATCGTCGTCATCATTGTCATCACAATCTTCACCATCATCATCTTCATTGTCATCATCATCGTCACCACCATCACGATCTTCGTCACCGTCGTCATAATTGTCATCATCATAATCATAGTCTTCATCATCGTCATCCCCATCTGTTCTTTTCGTGTTAGTAAACACAGACGCCTTTGACAGTTTGTTGCTAAATTCTCCAGTCTTGAGCAATTTTCAAGACAGCTTCGTCCTGATAATTTAATCTCTGTCGATGTTCTCTCTTTCAATGGTCTTCCGTCTTCCCTTTTCTTTGGGATCACCTTTCCCAGTCTATTTTCTTTCCGCTGTTCACGCTGTTTTATTCAGTCCTGTCAATTTAGCATTGTCCTAATTGGTGTTCTTGTTCACCTTTGTGTTTTCGTCACTGAATAACTCAGAATGGAATAATGGTAAAAGAATAAAATAATTAAATATAGTTGTTTGGTTTACTGTTGAACAAAAACGAGAAATCATATATTATGTTTATTTATTTATTTATTTATTTACAAGATTCGCCGTACTTGGCAGGGACTTCCCACAGAGATTATACTCCACTAACGTCTTCACCTTCTGTTAATGTTATAAAGATGTTGAGCACATAGCGGTATGTTTTTGAATTACAATTAAAAAATCTTTGCTCATTTCTAAGTTTCTCGTTTTGCCTCCTCTAAATTGGAGGCCTAGCTACGGCCCCGACAGATCATAAGGTGGACCTTTGGGAAGGCGTGACGATTGTCCTATTTTCGGCGTTCCCTGCGTGTTGAAACATTTGTGTGTCATAACAAACCAAAAGAATGAGATGGATGGAGGACGAGATTTTAGACATAGAAACATTTTTATCCCGATAGTCCCGTAGCCGGCTTGATTTAAAGTTTCTAGGTAAGTATTTTGTAAAAGGACGGGGAGAAGTCTAGGGCATGCTTTGGCCGCATGCTACTTCTGCTACAACAACAACAACAACAACAACAACAACAAC
>JAOBYE010562191.1:0-10274 GCA_025403585.1 Parazoanthus swiftii
TTAAGCTTGTCGGGAATTGCCACACACGCGCCGATTTTTTGTCGGCGTCAAAAAATCGGAGGTCTTACGACAAAAATCGGCTCGTGTGTAGCGACCTTAAGGCATTCTAAATGGCTGGACCAAGTCCTTTTATTCTCTTATAAACCCAACTTGTATTCTAAGTACAAATTGTAGAATTTACAAAAGGAATCTAAAGTGGATACCTACATTTGGTGGAAGAGATCTTTGTATTCTTCGTCTCCCTTCTGAGAACTGATGATCGCATCCAATTTCTTTACCATCTCATTTTCAACCTACAGTGAAAATGAAAACGTATGACGCTTATCACTTTTATGCAGTATTCAATAATTTCCATATTTAACCTTAATGTAAATTGAATTCAAATTACTGCATTTGGATTGACTAGTCGACTACTAATTCGTTAAACTGAGGTTGTCTCACGTGACTACGGAGCCTAACCTAGGCCTTACACAAGAGTAACCAATAATGATAATGATAAAAACAACAACAACAACAATAATAATAATAATAATAATAACAGTAGTAATGGCAGTAATGATGTTAATAATAATGACGATACTTTATTTCTTAATCAACGCATTTAAAAATTTCCTAATGCTTTTTACAATATAAATTTAATTAATGTAAAAAAAATGTTAACTATAAACTAAACCTACATGTTTTTTACTAAGATTTAAGGGATTCAACAGAAAAGAAACTACAAAGTAAGCACTGAGGCAACAATAATTACAAAGTAAACCCCAAAGAACTTACCTGTTGAATAAACCCTTTACTTCGGAGTTCACTTTCCATCATGTCAAAGAAAATTGGTATTGTGGCTCTCCTAAGTTCTGTAAAAAAGATTGGTCACCAAATAGTTACAAACTCAGTCCTATTATGAACCGACTGACATCAGATGATAAACTATCATTGCTGCACTGTGTCCGTACAGAAAAGTAGTGACGGTATCAGTCGAAACAAGAAAAGACGAAACCTTTCAGTTTCATGTTCAATTCGCTGCAGCATAATGAAAGAATTGTAGAATAGTCATTAGTACACTTTCCCTACTCCCTTAATTCCTTGAGTTCCCCCTCTCCCTGCGGTTTTTTATATCACAGAAAGAACTAATTTTGCAGCACCGTACACCAAGTTAATTAAGATATCTGGTATCAGTTTTAAAGTACTTAGAACATTTAGTAAACAAACACTAGTGTTAGGAAGTGTACCATCATTTTGAGCGGAGCTTCAGACAAACCTTACGCGAACATTTACATGTAGAATCCACGTGATTTCTCTAGACAAGCAATGTCTAAAACGTAACACCAACCTGTTTCAGGGACCAAAGTCATTTTCAAAAAGGGTCCAATTAAACTTGGGATGAAGCATTTTTTGTTTTCACCTGGAGAGGAATATAAGTTTATTTAAATGCAATATATTTCGCTTGTGGTTGTGAACTAACTCAATTGAACGATTTCCTTCTAAGCGGAATAGAGTCTGACACAACCACATTAGAATAAATACATTATTTAGAAAGTGAAAACCTATCAAATATATCTTAAGGGTATTACCGTTAAAGAAGTAGTTTCATGTTAAATTTATAATAATAATAATAATAATAACAATAATAATAGTAATAATAATAATAAACAATGATAATTTTTAATATAAATATAAATACAAATACAAAAATAAACATAAACATAAATATAAATATAAATGTAAATGTAAATGTAAATGTAAATATAAATGTAAATGTAAATGTAAATATAAATATAAATGTAAATGTAAATATAAATATAAATATAAATATAAATATTACGGCAAAAATGTCATTTTGAGCAGATGATGCAACCCTTGCAGCCGGCTTCTGTTAATTCAATTTGATCTTTGCTACGAATGCATCTTTTTAACTCATTAACTGTTTTTGCTGATCTGTCATCTGAAGAAAGCTTTCCCACAATTTAGGTCCTTTCAAACTTCAGCCTTCACTATCGCTCGGTCATGGAAACAGCCAGGTCGCAGTTTGATATTTCTTGTTAAGATCTCACACTCGGTCAGTAAGTTTAGTTTTATCATCATTACCATTAGCATAGTTTAGTTTTAGATTATTCAGTTTTTTTCCTTGAAGGGAGAGGGACACTGCTACAGGATTCCCTAATTACAGCAGGACATTTGTAGGGGAACAAGTGACAGTCCACAGCCCCAGCAGTAGCCTACCACTATCGACAAGTGTGTGAGTTATTTAAGTTTCCCGATAGAACGTTGAGAGACTAGACCAACGGCTTAACGTCCCTGTCCACGGACGGTGCGGCGAAAGATGGCCGCCCAAAGTTCAACCCTTGACCAGGCCGGGGTCTGAACCCGGGACCTTCTGGTTGACAGTGAAAGATCTTACCAACTGTGCTAACCTCGCACACAATTCAAATCTTACCAAGGTTTTGCCACATGCTGCTGATTTCGAAGCCCATCACTTGTCTCATGTCACCATATCTGGAATTAAGATGTAAATTTTCCTTACAACTGGTACACAAATCAAGTTGTTTAGTAATGAGAACAAAGCAATTGATCATACACAGTAATACATCTAAGATGAAAAACAAAATTCTCCCATACTGTTTACAAGGAAACTATAGAGACAGCTTCGGAGAATTCAGCACTACATCATACAGCGTGTTTGGGGTGCGAAACTTACAAACACAGTACAACACAGTGAATAAAAGAACTGGAGAAGAAGAATGTTAGTTTACAAGCTCAAATAGTTATTGCGGGGAAACAAAACAAGTACAATAGCCAATTTTCAAATTAAATTTCAATTTCCGCGAACAAATACTTAAGCTTTAATACTTTTGATGTATTTTTTAAAACAACACCTTGACTTCAAGTAAATGAAGGTTAACTGGAAGGTGGCAAGGTAGGGTTACTTTCACCATTAATAGTACAAATATACAACTACAAATACTGCAACACCATATCATACCAACAGAAAAATGTCCATTTTCGAGATACACTCTGCAGACCTCCTATTAGACAAACCTGTCAACGATCTTGTTTCTTTTTACTTCCGTAAATTTCTCAAGTTGTAATCCGGGTTGAGTAAGAAATGTTACTGCCAGATGAAAATAGCTGTTCCAGAGCTAGCAATAAAATGAGATGTCGTCAATGATTGTCTATGTGCCACCGAAATCAATGGTCCACTTTCGTATCGTAGTTGCCGCTGACTATAGTGATTACAAACTCGATTCATAGCGCTAGCCTCGACTTGATGTCAAATATTTACAAATACCAATGTAGATATGAGCTATTTTAAGCTCAGTGTATTGTTAGCGGCTCAGGCGTTTAATCGTTCTCGTTGGTATTTATGTATATTCAACACCAAGTCCTGGCTAACGCTGTAAAAATGAGTCCATGGTCACTGCGATCAGCGGTATCTGGGAATACGAAACTGGGCAACTAGAGAAAACCTCTTAACTCCAACTCGTAACTGGAAACTGACCAGAACTTAGTTTCAAATAATTAAAAAACCAACAATGAAACTGGAACAACGGTAAGGGGGAAAAAATTGCCCTTTAACTTATGTTTAATCGTGTTTGCATTCCGTTTTTAAACATACAACCAAAGAGTTCAAGTTTAATCAAGTCGCCCTCTTGAGGATCACTACTAAAATACTTAATGTCCTGCCAGAAGAATTACATCTCGCAAAGAGAATCCAATTTCACAGAAATCTTTCAAAAACTTGAAAACAAAGGGGAACGACATCGAGAGTACACTTATCACGACACTAATTACGTTTTATTTTCATTTAGAACATAGCTGAGAATTTTTCGCGCGCTTTTTGTATGGTGCGAGCGTTCTTCTATAACTCGATAGACGCACGCCCGTGTGTCTATTAAATCGCGTGCTCGCGTTCAACCAATAAAAACGCTCAGAACGGTTTAGGAGAATTTTGTACGTTATCAGCTTACGTGTATTTTTTTTCTAATAATTACTGCTTAAAGTGGCTGAGGCAATGTTCTAAAAGAAATGGTCCATACTTTAGTTGTGCATCTATCGAGTTATGGATGCACTTTGGAAGTTGGGAGAGCACTCGAGAAGCTAGAGAAGCATTCGGCTTCGCCTCGTGCTACTCTAAACGCTTCTCTCGTGCTCTCTCAACTTCCCGCGTGCATCCATAACTCGATAGACGCATGCTAAGCATGGACCATTTCTTAATTAATAAGATCAATCTTTTTCACCAATGCTTTGCTGTTCACGAGAGCTCCATCACCTCTGAAGGTCCCCACATACAAGGGGAATTGTTATTGATAATATTTAATTGTCGATAACGAAGACATGGCTGTCTATGAGTGCTCGATACAGCTGTTCGCACGGTAGATCAGAAAAACAATTATCGACAGCCAATATGGTTACTAGCCATACTACAACCTATGGCAACTTCCGTCCCAGGATGTCGCAACTTGGATTATTTGTCGTTGACTATCTCACGGGCGGAAAAATTGGTTGTCGATAACAAAAACAGTTTTCCTTTTGAAAAGTTTTTTGGATTACACGTATCCTTTTGAAAAGGAAAACTCATTTCTTGTCGATAGCCAGACACACACCGGATTATTTAGTCATTGATTACTTTTTGTTATCGACAAACACAAGGTGTTCCTGGTGCATATTGTAACTCACCTGATGGTCGAAATCGTTTCCATCAAGAAAGGTTTTGGTAAGAGCTTGTGATAATTCCTGAATGGCAGTCAGTATAACACTACAAAGAAACCACAAGATTTTATTTGTACAAAGCTCCACTGCAGGTATTGACGCATGGTACTCACTGACCGATGTTAACAAAATTCCATTAGTTTTCCAGGGTAGAAAATCTGTTTTTCCATGGCCCAACCCTAAATTCTCTCTCACCAAAGAAACAAAAAATAATATCAAATAAACTTCTTCAGCTTTCCGGTGGAAGCAAAATGGGACAAAAATGACCAAATTCCCAAGAAAAAAAAACTTCCTGAAATTGGGTCTTGATAAAATACAAAAAGTACAATCGCAGGTTTTGGTTAGTGTTTATAAAAGTGTTGAAAACTCTTCCACAAAATTCCAGGAGTTTTGCAGGAGTACAGGAAAATTGTCTATTTTTCCAGGAGTTTTCCAGGGCCCGGGAAGAAAATTTCAAAATTCCAGCAGTTTTCCAGGAATTCCAGGAGTAGTTAGCACATTGTTGACGATCACAAACTAAAGTTCTTTCACTCCCAAACACTAACAAAGACGCAGTTTTATTGAATATAATTAACTGAAAAAAAATGACCCACAGGGGATAACCCAAGTGAAAATACGCGCCATATTACAAGTGATACAAAGACTTTTAACTCAGAATTGGATTTTATCTTTCACAGTTCTAACTATGACATAAAACATACTTGTTTGCAAGCATCTTGATGACACTCCAGTCCTGAGGATAAAAATCTCTCCTAATCATCTCGGTGAAAACCACAAACACGTTCATTAAAAATTCCTTCAGTTTCTTCCTGGTGTCGAACTCCTTCAGATATCTGCTGTAGTGCTCTTCCTTCATCATTCGCAGCATGTCAATAAGCACTGCCAGATAATGGCCCTGAACCAAAAGAAAATATGCCAGTCAACACGGCAAGAAAATGGATCTGAACCTAAAGAAACAGTATAGAGAGGACATTATACTGGTAAGGGAAGGAATAAATTAAAGTTTGGAGTGGCAAAACCAGTTCTTAACGAACGAGCGCGTGTGTGTAAATGGTTCTACACAACAAAATCTTTCAGCTACCGCGTAAATTCGTTTTGTTTAGGTATTTCTAGTGAATATCAAATGCAAATTCTGCTACATGGACACTGAAAGACCATCATTAGACAAAGCATAGAGAAATAATTTTTATGTCTTTGGAAAAATCTGCTTCTCAAGTTTGCCTAACTACCAGCTTATATATCACTATCACTTTAAGAATCATGGTTTCACTTTCAGACGTAACCTCATAACTATTCCTTATATTCCACTTGTTAATCCAGTGACTACATCGATCTACGACACAAGGGTAAACCAAATTGCAGTGTGCAACTTACAGCAAGTGGACTGGAGCGATCCACTGTCAGAACCGTTTTAAACAAAGTTTGGAGAAGTGACTGCACAATCAGATAAACACCTTCATCTATGGCTCCCTGTTAGAAATCAATGTTAAGAATACACTTCTTATGAGGAAGAACCGTGAAAATATCATAATTCAGTTGCAATGTGCGTTTTCACCTGAATAGCGACTTTCAACCCCTACCCTCGAGGTGATCCCGAAAAAGAAAAAATGAAAAAAATACCCACGTGTAAACAGTAATCACGTGCCAGAGGTTGAAAGCGAAGCTCAGGAGTGAATTCTGAGCAATATCCAAATTGTCGCTAAATCCATTCCTTCGTGTGGGGCTAAGAAGTTATATTTATGTTGAATTAATGAACCCGAATTTGAACGACTAATAACTTTTAGCCCCCAAAAGGGAATGAATCTAGCAAGAACTTGCAATAGAAAAATGGTGTATTGACGTGACATGTTTAAGGCATATAACATTCTTATAAGTATATCTCCTTTTTGTAGCTCAATCAAATTATACTTGTTTCTGTTTTCATAACTTCCTTTTGCTTTCTCTCTCATTTACTCTTTCCTTCCCCTTTTGTGTGTATGCTAACAAATAAATAACGAACTGACCATAACTGCTTTCCATTTCAGCTCCTTTTAGCTATTTAAGCAGCTGTACTCAAATGCACTCCTAAAATGTACCTTCGCTTTTGTCTGCAGTGCTGTCAAAAGTTCTCCAAGAACTTCTCCACACTTTCGCATTTCTTGCTTCTGGAAAAGGTGATAGTGTAGGTGGGAAACCAGAGGAGGCATCAACACTCTCCTGGAATCTGGAAAAACCAAATAAAAATACACATATGACAACAACAAAATGACAGCACCACTTACGCAACTAAAACCACTCGGTCTTCCTTTTTGACCGTTCCGCAAAAAATTGTTCTTGTCAACATTGTGCTACCCGGTACAGCGTAAAACCACGCCTATTAGCTTCTGGTTCCAGCCCTAAGGATTCTAGTAAAGAAATTCCAAGTTTCCTGGTTGATCACGTTTTAGGGACTGTTAGAGTCATGTTAAGAAAATCAACAAAATAAGAGTTCATTTAGAGACAGAAACGATTAAAGTTCCCATGTTCTTACCTTCCTCCTCAAACAATTGAGTTTTGATGGTGGCACTGAAGCAGTGAAGTTTGGATTCTGTTAATGAGCTGGTGCTGGGTTCCATCGCAACACTGTTGATGAAATCCTTTACAACAACACTGCCAGGAAAAAAGAGCATTTTAGTATTAGTTGCTAAAAAAAGCATAGCCCGTACACACTCTAAGACGCCCCCCGCCCCCGCCCCCTAACCCCCAAAAAAGTGAAAAGGCCAAAACAAACAGTAAAGTGCATATGTGGTATTTCAGTTCAATACTTTTGTTCAAAAAATATGAGATACTATCTTAAATGAGAATATTGCTCGCCTCAAAGATAAGAAAAGCAGATAAAATTATTTGCGCCAATTCTTTATTCCTTTCGTCTTATATTACTTTTATCCTAATAAACTACTCTTTAATTCAAACATTAATGCCTGCTAGCTTATCAAAAACACCAGCCATTAATAAGAAGTTTAGTTTTGCTTTCCCTTTTTTGCGCTTTTCCGCATCAATTCCGTCCCGTGTTCTGTTCCGTTTTGTTATGTTTCGATTTGATTACCAAGAACAGTTGTATTCAAAAAATTGTGTCAAACCTATCAAGCAGTTCGCTTGACAAACACTGAGGTAACGCAGGATTTAAACACGATATATTCTGCATGATGGCAAATGAAGGTTTAATGAGGGAAATGATAGTGAGTCATAGTTATCAATTGCCTCCATGTGGCTATATTTGCTCATTATGACCACACCGAATCGCCTGCGGAAGTGGCTTACTTAAGGACTTATTTCTGGTTCATTTGAAACCACAGTCAATAACTTGTTCTTTCAACTTCCAGCCTTTTCCAATTTCTGTCGTAGGCTGGAGTTTTCGGGGTTGATCTACTGTAACTGACTTTGCCGCAGTCTTACCTTAGCTCTGAAGGGCAGAAAATCTTCAGTGCCTCTGGGTAGATACTGGCAAAATTCTGAAGTGCAAGTCTCTAAAACATGAATTAAACAAAAAAAATGTAAGTACAAACCACTGAAAAGAAACTCTGATATAAGCGTCTGGTAGTAAAACTATAGAAAGAAATAGTTCGTATTTAAATTTTTATACCGCTTTTAAACTATGGTTTTAAACTACAGTTCTTCTTCTCGTTTTTAGGCCTAAGACGAAGAAGCTATGCACAAAAACAAGCAAAAATTTACACATTAATTATAAAAGATTGTTAGAATAAGAACTAATATTATTTCACAAAACAATTTTTCGTTTACTAAGTAATGTAAGTAGTATAGCAGGTATGCAGTTGCCTTCCTTTCGGCATCTAATGAGCAGCCTGCTTAAAATATTTCTTTTGTCTGCCAAACTCATGAACAAAAAGCGGAAATTCATTATTTCTTTTGTCTTCAAAACTTATGAGTAAAATGTGGTGTCTGCATACATTAAATCTTTTGTCTTCCCAGCTCATAGAGAAAATATATTGGAATACATTAATTACATCTTTTGTCTTACAAACTCGTGAATAAAATGGGTTGCCCGCGTACAGTTATTCTTTAGCTCTTGGGCGGTGACTGCCAAGGTCTGGTTACTTCAATTTTCAACAAAAATCAAAACATAAAATGACAATTTTGGCGCCATTTTAGAAAAATGCGTTGGAAAGTCTTGAGATTGTCCAAGAAACATTTGTGAACAACAACAATAACAAAAAATAATACAAATAATAATAATAATAATAGTAATAATAATAATAATAATATAAGATCTTAAAGGTACGATTTCTTATAGCAAGGAACAAACAATATGCTGTGACAAAACGTTTCACAAAATAAAAACTTAAAGTAACTCCAACTTTTTACTACCTTTGTTGGTTGTAAATCTTGTGATCGGGTGGTCATGAGCAAATTAACTAGGCGAAACAAGTCATACAGCGTTGCTTTAAACTCTTTGTCTTTCGTTTCCGCAGCAGATCTACAATACAATAAAATCATCTAAATTTCAAAAAGACAGTGCCGATACTACGCACTTTCTCATTGGTTGAGTAACATTTACCAATGACTGATGTAAAGAAAGCTGAAATTACATGTCTTTGGTCAAGTGACTTTCACTGCCGACAGTTTGGGTCAAAACGCTAACACTGTATAGAGAAAAGAAAACGCCCACCCGTGGTCCAACTCCTAAATTTTTTTAAGATGTGATCACAACAACTGTACTCGACCGAAGAACATGAGAGTTTCTTTTGCTAACTTCCTACTTTATTAAAGACGTGGTCACAGCAGCGAAGAACATGGTGGTTCCTCTTGAAACTACGCCCCCCAAAACATAGCCTCCTACTTTTATAACCGCATTTCTATCTTGAAAAGGGTAATGTACTTGAAACTGCCTGTACTGACTTACTAGCTACTTTTATCACTAATGCAAGGGGAAACTTTGCCTTGATGCATGTTCTAAGCCGGGTTTAGATGGTAGTATTTTAATACGGTTCTCACGTCCCTTGTGTTGACTTTGAAATGAAATCGAAAGCAAATTAAATTATATTACCGTAAAACCTAACTTCTAAAGTTTAAGAAATCTTTCAAATGCTCAATCAAGTATGAAAACGCAGAAGAACGAAGTTTCTCTTACCTTCTATGCAGCATCTTTGACTGGATAATGAACTTGAAAATGTATTCCAATGCCTAACAACAGATCATAAATTGCATCAATCCAAGATCAAGTGCCAAATGAAGTGTTGCTAATTCTCATTACATACATTTCCATGCATTTCTATAAAGAATTTTGAGAAGCTTTCGTCTCATCAGCTTAGAGACTTAGTGTGGATGACCATTTGCTTTATTCTCACAACCAACCAACTTTTTATATACTGATACTGTCAGGAGAAGGTAAATGTTGATAAACCCGGTTTGAGTGAAAAAGTCAAGGCCTCTTGCCTTATTCTTTTTTTCTATGTTTGCAATACTAAATCAGTCTCAAATCTCTTTCAAACATCATTTAGCAAAAAAAGAAGTAATGCACATATTAACATTTTCTTGTATTTCATAACAGTACAGTGTGTATATTTACCGTCATAGTTTTCTTTGTGTTTTCA
>JAOBYE010562413.1:0-12629 GCA_025403585.1 Parazoanthus swiftii
ACACAGTATGTTACCCTATAAAGAGGGTCAATCTCTGCTCTCAGAACAAGAGATACTATGCTGGATAAAAAAAACAATATAAATTAGCACTAACTTTTGGGCTAAACCTAAGCATCCATACAAAAACACACAATGACACACTGTCAAAACATTCAATCAAACCACTGTCACATCAGTAATTTTACAACTTACTGTACTCAGCTGCCTAAAAAATCTTAAGAAAGTGCTTCACACAGAGAGGTTAAATTGGAAGAGTAGGTTTAAAGCTGCCTACTTTCTGAGTTGTACCACTTAACTTAAAAACATTATCAATTTTTTTATATGGCTTTTCCTTTCTGTTATAAAACTTCATAAAAATTTGCTCAACTGGTTTGCTACAGACTATGTAAAACATCCTCTGCAATACAATATCAATACTGCAGCCTGGACATTTGTACTTGTTCCATGATTAAATAGGTTCTCTGTTTTCTAGTTTCTTACCTCAACTGATCTGTCATGCCGGAACCCCCATACACAGGCAATAACAGACAAACAAGAAAGTACGTACAGTGGCATAAACATCAGTCGCCATGGATAGTGTTTACCGCTGAGGTTGATACAAACTAAGATCTCAAACATCAATAACAACAAATGCAGTGCTAGACAGATAATCATCGCCTTGAAGTCGACATAACTTTCCCCTTCGATCCTGAAACAATAGGAATTACACCCGCAACATCAATCATTTGTTAATTCCTTTTATTTAAATGATTCTGAAAATTACAGTTGTGATTGTTTGCAGAACTATATGTAAAACATATTATTTTGAACAATTATTTCAATTCAACAAAAATTTTGTTACTTGCAATAAAAATCACTGTAAACTCCCACATTAAAGCCCTGGGCTTAACAAGTTTATAAGGGATTTTGGGTAGGCTTATAAATGTGAGAATTAAGGGGTAGGGTTATAACAAGGGGAAGGTTTACAAGTGGTATAAAACAAATCTTCAGAATGAGCATATATATTATTTGAGAAACAGATTAAAACTAACAAGACATACAATATGATTAAAATCCTTGTACCAGACTCCAACCACATTATAGCTTCCTAACTTTTGATTTGAAAAATATGGTATTTGTAAGAAATCAAACAGAAATGGGCATTTACAACCAGATTACAATGGATTGGTCTGTAGATGAGAAAGCTTATATATCGCCTAGCCGGGCTAATCAAAATAAAGAGAAGTTCGGGGTATTCGACAGTTGTACTGACAACTATGAATCAAATTTCTTATTTTTAAACCAGCAACAACTGACAATCCACCATTGTGTGAACCTTTCTCCAAATATGTATTGTGCATTAGTCATTCCCAACACTCACTGATAATAATTAAAGTCAATCAACTGCTTGTTGTGGAAAATCAATGACCAGTTGAAGAAATAAAACTGTGTAATTTATAACTTTGTTGACTTTTGTTGACTGCCCATATGTTTATTAATAAAATATTTCTTTCAATTGCTATCAATTATGGTTTTCTCGGCATTAACCAAGTTATTATATCATTCATGGATCAAAGTGAATGTCGATGGAAATCGATGTAGCCAGTAGCTTTCATCCTGTGATTATCCACCGACTAATCATCGACTAACAAACAACATTCGATGTCCTTTTTTAACTAATTGTCATCGACTAATTTTGATTTATCGACTGCTTCTCGATGATGTTTTTTTCATCGATTTAGACGCAGGGTTTTTATAATACCAGTACCGATATTCTGGATGTTTGCTCCACACGTAAATTCCAGTTCCAGCTCCCGCGATAACTGCCAGTTTCCAGATCCACAGAGGCGTAAAAACGGCCCAAAAACTCCATTGAATTGTTTCATCAAGTCGTAGAGCCAACAGAAAGGAAAATAAGAACAGCATGAAGAAGAGGAGAAATTTACTGCAATAAAAGTTAAAACAGAAGAAGGGGAAATCAAAACTTCCATATTTAATTTTTTACATTTCGTAAACATTTAAAAGTTTTTAGCCGTACAGTGACAACGAAATCAAAAAGCCTAACTTCTAGTTTCTTACCTTGGGTTAAAGTCTTGGAAAAGACCGCGAAGATTCATATTTAACAAAGAATATTGCAGACACCACACAATGGCAATGTTATGTCGAGCTATTTTGAACGAACACGAAAGCGTGGTCACTCAGCCGGCTACAAGGTGTAAGCGTTACTACTTCGTATCAGACTAAACAGCTGTACCTTTCGCGGGAAGAACTGAGGGGGGGGGAATTCCAAAATTTTGCGGAGGGAGTTCTTTCCGGGTTGTAAAACCGTAACCCTGTTTTTGACAACTTTTGAGCAGTTTCCCAACCTTGTTTATTCGATCTCACTTACAATCTGGTAAACACCTTTATCTCTAGAGAAACTACTTACCCTGTCAATAATAGTATAAACAACAGTGAAAGATAATAGCTTTTAACAGAAGCTCATAAGACTTATTTTTTAGTCTTATGAGCTTCTGCTTTTAAATAATATCTATCAAAAACCATTCGTTGGAAAATGCAAATATTTGCTAGATCCATTCCCTTGTGGGGACTAAAAGTTGTTACTCGGTCAAATTTGGGCTCATTAATTCGACAGTAAACATCACTTTTAGCCCCCACGAAGAATGAATCTGGCCAAAATTTGCATTAGAAAAATGCTGTATTGATTTGTTAACGCACAATTGACGTCAGTGGAGGGGACCCAGGGGTAGCTGTGGGCGTCAAGCACAAATATGGAAATATTGAAAACAGAATGGCATCAACTAAACAATGTATAACGTTAGTCAACAATCTACACCAAAACAACTCTGATAAACGTCAAGTTAAAACGTTATGGTGCAGTTCCGCGATGGCTCTTTCAGATGATTCGCTGAATATAGAAAGGGGCAAAGTGAAGAGGATGTTCGGGGAAGAACGGGGGGCTGCCCTTTACGCCGTTAAGCGTCAACAAATCGATTTTTCTATGGCCCTTATAAAAATTATTCAAAGCATTTCAATGCCTTTTGTGTTTTGTGCACGGTCAAGGTCAGCGAACAAAGGATTTAGAGAACAAAGGCCTATAACAAAGAAACGGGTCGAGTGAGGGCCATAAGTTAGAAAACTGTAATTGGTTATTATGTCACCCTCCTTAAATAAAGTTTATTGTATTGTATTGTATTGTATTGCGCGTCATAACCAGTTCGCTTTTTTAACTATGAGTTGACGTTCAAATCCTTTTGACCAGAATGATAATAGCTTACACGAAAAGTCTAGAACTAGCAATCACGAATCGTGAGTGAAGTGCCGTCGACTCTCCAGCCATGTCAATTAAAAAGAAACGTACATCAAATGTAAAAAATACACGAGATTTTTAATAGTTTTTTTACTTTTTCTGTATTTGTTGCATATTGGCGCGAGACATTTCATGAATGGGTTCTTGTCGTATTTGAATGGAGATAGATTGACAACTGTTTTTGAGGGGAAAGGGTGCACAAGGCATTTAAAGGGGACGCGCTGTTTTTATAAAAAAAACAACGAACGTAATAAGAACGGCACTTAAGCTGAGACTTGTCCAAATATTCTTACTGTTTAGTTGTTCATACGCATTTCAATACCTTTTGTGTTTTGTGCAGGGTCAAGGCCAACGAACAAAAGAGATAGAGAACAAAAATCTATAACAAAGAAAAGTGCGAGTCTCATGACCATTTCGCTCTATTAACTATGCTAAAACTAAACATTTGATATAGTACGACTAATTTACGGTTGATGAATACTGTTTTCATACACGTGAAAGCTGTAAACTTTGTCTTTAAAATATCCAAGCTTCAATTACTTAAAACTCAAGCTAGTTTTTTCAAACCTTTACTTCATTTTTAATTACTTGCCACTACGGTACATGTATTATAATATATTATATGATAAACACTCTCTAAAACACTGATACACATGGATTCCTTATAATACTTTTTCAACATTACGTTACATTAATGAACTGTCACATGCTTTTCATCCAATACCTAAGCATTCATCAAGCAAAATACAAATAAAAAAAACATTGTCTTGGGCACAGAGTGCTATATAATTAAGGACAAGCTATTGGTACACTAAAATACAAAGTTTAACCCTTAAAGCTCCAAACATAACACAATAGAAGTACACATTGTTAAATTATTTTAATATGTCTCCATACATTCCTTTCAAACAAGCTGGGGGAAAAAGGTAATTCATCTTGGGGAGTTTTTTTTGAGTGATCAGTTCTTCAACTCTCATAACAAAATGACTTGTTTTATACTGTTATTGTAAAAAGATAGATGTTGATTACATGGCTCGGGATTATAAAGGGTTAAACATGTAAAGTTACGGGTTTAGCTACATTATTTATGTGAACTACCAAGTTGGGAGAAAACATAATTTCAGCATCAGACAAAATTCTTGCTACAGTCATGAATTTATGCTAACGGATACTAACACTTTTAAAGCAAGAAAAACACATATGCAAAAACATTTGTAAAATTGATTTTTGTTTTGTGTGTGATTTGAATATTTTCATCAAGTTTGGTATCAAATATACCTGGCAAGTTTTTTTCCCAACTCAGTAGTCCAGTTTATTGGATTAGTCAGTCTTCAAATCTCACTCGTCACACAACACTTACAAGTATTTTACCACGAAAGATTAATATAGCCAATCATTCTGTATCGTACGTAGTATTTACACATTTAAACACAAATCCTTAAATTAAATTGAATCCATACTGTGGCAGTAACACCAAAGGAATGACTATGAATGTACTTGTTAGCAATTATTTTAAAAGCAAATTTTTGTATGGTTTTATTATTTTACTACAATTTGCAGTTGTAATAAACTAATTTTAAATAAGGACGAAAATATTTGCCATGTGGGTATCTCAAACATCACAATACACTATAAAAAATATTCAGATCAAATGACCAGTTTAGGATATTTGGTAAAAACAATCTGGTAGAAGTTGCATAGTTGATCATAATTCCCTGATTGAAGACTTCATGTGTACAGCTGACACAACTGCACCCTGCAGTAAAAAAGAATGCTTTGCCACGTGAAGGAAATACAAATTTATCTAAATGGCTTCTTAACTGTGATAAATTATTATCTGCATATAAGATGTATTAACTTTACGGTTATGTTACTTGAGATTGTTAATAATTTATGATATAAAAAATTGCTGGTTATTAAGAGCCTTGTCCAAGCACTTCTACTGAAGCAATGATCCACGCAAACAAGCTGGCAAGCCAGTAATGCGAATGAAAGCATACAGATTTCAAAGTATCATTTCAAATATCATTCCCTTTCCAGCACCTTGCAGAACAATTAAAGCAAAAAATGTCAGCTTCCATTCAACCAAAGGAAATTTGTGACTTGCCACCAGGTGGGTTTGTAATCTGGACAGAGGTGTGCAAAGGTTCTTGCTTTGCCTTTTCCTCAGCAAGGACAACGTTATCAGACTTCCCAAGCTTGACAGGTTTAAGTGGCTCAGGTTCGGCAAATACACTTGACTTGCCACGCTTCTCTTGGGCAACAACATGCTGCTGGGAAAGTCTTGTTTCTGTCCCGGTATCACCGCCAAATACACTTGACTTGTTGCGAGCAGCCTGGCAAGGGTTGACTTGTTTTGTTTGAGGGGCAGCTGGGGCCTCATCACCACCATACAAGCTGATCGACGTTTTCCCGCCTGGTGGTGCCAACACTCTGAAACAGAAAATGACCAGTTATGAATCTGTGAAGTGAAATGAACAAGTTACAGAGTGTATGGGCACATCACTCAGAGCTGCAAAATCTAACATTTAACACCACTGACCAGAGCATAAGGAAGAAATGTATTCACAAGGAATAAAATTCTATAAAAAAAACTGTCTGCCAGTGAGCAATTCAGTTTGGAGCTTTACAGTAAGTTGAATTTTAGTTAAAACTTTACTACTATTATCATTATTATTATTACGAAATGCCTTTAGTTAAGCCATTTTCGAGCAGCAGATTCAAATATAAATAAATAAGTATACAGTATATATATATATATATATATATATATATATATATGAAAAGTAAAAACTGGTAAAATGTTTGCTTCCCTTTTGGCTAGCCAAATATATAATTCCGATTTCTAAGCCTGCAATGTCTAGAAAGAAAGATCAGTTCAATTTGCAGAAGTATAATAAATCCAGTGGAAAATGTGAGATTAATGGCAATCAAATATGACTATCAAATTTTTATAACCAGCAACCCAATTTTCAATTGGGAAGCAAAACAATGTGTTCCACAGAACACCAGTCAACTTGGTATACAGCATTATCTTGCTTTCAACAACACATCTAAGATGTGGGACTTTGGAGATTACATCTCTTCTTTTGGGTTTGTTAAACAAAATGTAAAACACCAGGAATTTCACTGGAGAAGTCAAAACTAAAACTGTATCAAAACAATTTGTACTATCACCTGTAGAAATTCAACATTTCATGAATTTCAATCAATGCTATTTTCTTTTCAAAACAAAGTTAACTCCTTTTTGTAAATCCACTTAAGTCAAAACCTTTAGGTACCATGTATAATTCAAATCCTGCACTTAAAAAAACAAAATTTATAAAATCTCATAATGAAAGCTGCAAAACCATGTTAGACATAAACTTCCCAACAGTTTGCAACTATTAGTTTCTTTCAAGTCATATCATTTCTTTGTTTGTGAATCCATGAATCTGGTTATCTTATTTTTCTACTCCATCTGTGCACCACATATTTTAATTAAAGTATTTTTTGCTGTCTGCCAACCACGATGGAAAAAGGTCCGAGGCCCTGCTGTTTATTTACCACAGTTGTCGACAAAATTATTGTAAAATAAAATAAAATAACAAAACAGACTGAGACAGCTTCACAGCAAAACATAAAAAAATAAGGTGTTTACTTCTTCAGTAACAAGTTGCTGTCAATAATATTTTGAATTTTATAATCTACAAATAGTTGCATAATCGCTATTTTTTGTCTCCTGTCAACATTACTAGTAGTGTTGTATTTTTCACCAATAATTCACTGAAGAACCACTTTATCCAACATCAACATTTTCATTCAGCACAAGTTAACTTTACCCTGCAACTCACAGTAATTTTCAGTGTTAAATTAATACCGAAAACATTAATAAAATCTCTCAAGCCAAACTGTAACATTTGAGCTTCTCACATATATGCTAAACTAAAATCAAAGCTAATGAACAAGACTATTCCACAAACACTTTAATCATACAGCAAAAACTACATTTCAGTGATTCAAATATCATTTCTGTGAAAATTCTAGAAAGTTTAAACAACTGTCTCTGCAACTGAAGAAGTTGATAAAAAGGAGCCAACATTTTCTTATCGAAAAGAAAATAATTTCTTCTAAATTATTTTAACAAAAACAATTTACTATTTGAATCTTCTCAAAGTTTCTCATGAACAAGAAAGTCCCACACAATCTATGTTTACTTGTTTTTTACAAATACATGTCTTGAATAAAACCTCCTAATTTGTATAGTATGTGTTTTACAGTATTAAATTGGTATGTATTTTACAGGAAACAAACTAGTTGAAATCTAATTTTTCTGTAGTCTTTACCAGTACAGCATGGCATGTTAGAAAAGTTTGGATGAACAACTACATTTCATTCAAGTTGTTCAAAGTGTACAACAAAATGAAAAGTGTACAACAAAAGACCACAAAACCCATCAGAAAACCAAGGAAGTTTCATAAAATTTCAAAGAAAAAGTAAAGCTTATAAATCAAAGAGAGCTACTGAACAAAAGTTCAAAATTTATTGGGAACTACCAAAATCTTGCAACTGTAGCAATATCTTACCTCACATGTTTTGCAGGTGCCATACTTTTGTAACTATATAACAGAACCGTTACTAGTTTTACCAGGGTACAACCGAACCAAATGACCCCAAGAAATGGAAACCAGAGTGTATCCACAAGTACTAAAGAGTTACGAGGTGTGAGAAGAGTGTCAGCAGCAAGTTGCCTTTTCTCTTATGAAACACAAAGGCTTCCAATCTGAATTATAACAATGGGACCACCTGTCCTATCAGCAGGTTTATCCTGTCATGGCTTGTAAACTAACTACAACAGAAAGTAAATATTTTGCATCTCATTAACTTTCTTTGAGCCAAGTATTTCCCAAATACTTAACCCAGAATAAAGAAGGTGTAGCTGTAGGTTGTGCTTTTTGAAATAATTCTTGTCCTAAGTTCTCTTTTAGCACATTCAACATTGAACAAGTGTCTAAAGTTATTGTTGAAATCGTTAATTAAGAGAGCAGCTGGAAGCTTTCAATAATTTTTTTGTTTCATACATGCAACAAGTGTGGCAATGGAAACTTACATTCGATTCAGTGTCAGATACAGAAGTTGCACAAACTTAAGTCAACTAGGAAAAATATATTCTTTATTTACAATAGAAGTATCTTACTTTTCTATCTTTCATAAAAAAAACTATCTGAGTCCTGGTACTGTTGGCAAAAGTGTACTAAAACTTAATTTAAAAGCAGTAAAACAACACTGAACAAATTTCAACCGCCTCAATTGGCTCAGCTATTCGCAGATCATTCCTTTAAACTAAACATGTAAATTGTTGTTGAATAAAAATTGACTTGACTAAAAACAATATCTGTTAAGCTATGGATTTTAATTTAAGCTGCAAAACAGAAGGGTTTCAATACTGACAGTCATCTTTGTTGACTTACCATACAAGTTTAAAATAATCAAGAGCCACTTTCAACTACTGGCAATAAATTGCGTATAATTACACATATTGGCCCTTGTCCAGATATAGTTTTATATTGGCCTCTCTCTTTATTAAACACATTGTTAAGAGTGTGAAACATAACATGTGAGATAGTTCTCATAAACCTAACTTCAGTTTTAGAACAATTTTATTATTTCGTAGGTGTTATGTTTAAAAAGTGAATCATCCACATACCACACAGCACAGGCTGTCCAAGCCTAAAATTCAAATGAGCGTAATTGTGGTTGAGCTAGGCAGTTGAATCACAGAAGTTGAAATCTAATGGGTGAACCTGCATATCCATGTTTCCAGGAAAAGAAAAGAAATTTAAAATAATCCAGAACTCAACATCATCATAGTATTCAATTCTTCAACCATACATACAACTTGTTTAACATTTGCCTCATTTAAAAACTGGACAACAAACTCCTCTTTGCAAGGTAAATTCCCCAGTAACACTGTTATCAGACTGTGAATCAATGTACTTACAGATAATTTTGCTACAGTAGAAACCCAAAAGTTACTGGTAATGGTTCTTCATTGGTACATACAAATTAGGTACATTTCATTAAAAAATCATCTACTAATCTAAGTATCATTTATGAAAAAATATTATAGTTTTCAAACTGATAGTTTAATATAATATTGCCAGCTTTCATGTGGTTCAGTAGTTTGGAATGGGTAAACACCAAAAATGTTCCTAAAATAGAATGGCTATTTACAGATTTTGTTATTTTGTAATCTTTACCTAACACACTATATGTTTCATGTGCAATAATAGCATGAAAAGCTCTAAAATTTTCTTATAAAACCACCTAAAAATTTTGATCTGATGAACAAGCTAGATGTCTTTTACTCTCCCAAACTATTTCAAAAAGCATGTACAGTAATAAAACTTTTTATTCATTTTGGGAAAAGCAGAGTGTGTTTATTTCTTCCAAGCCACCGTAAACCCGCTTAAACAGAAAACTATCAATATGTATGATGACCTTTGCAAACGAAGACCATGATGGATCAGGTCTTCATAATTCAGGTTAATTTACAAAGATCGTTAACATGACAAGAAAAAAAAATTGTCTTTAACTTAATTATTATGCAAGATTAGAGTGCAGCAACGTACCCGAATTGGTTTTCAGAAATATGAATATATGTTTTTGCCTTTCTTACCCACAGACTTTGCATGTCCATGTTCAAAATCTGTCAATAACTAAAACTGTACAGACTTGCTTCAGTTTTCTTAAAATGGCAAAACACTGAACACACATGTTTAAAACTGTTAGTCAAACGAAAACAAATTTCAATAAGTTTCACAATATACGCGAATGAAGTGTGTGTACAACGTAAAACCATTAATAATGCAGAAATGAAAGGGATTTCCTTTTCAACTTATGAGAACAGATGCAAACAAGAGCACAGAATAACCTGGAGTTGTCGAGTAAATACTGCGAGTAATCCTGACAAGATCAAGTTACTTCGACATGCGAATGAAATAAGTCTTCAGTCAATTACTAGTCACAAAGACATATAGAAATGGACTGTTTATGCAAATGACAAATAATCACTTACAATCTTTTTTAAAAAGTACTTTAGACTTTCGCATTCGCAAGACTTTTGTACAGGAAATGTATTTTTCACTACAGGAACCCTTGTTTCGTGACTATGTCATTCAAAACATTTTGTGCCCAAAATGAGTGAAATTCAAAATTCAGAACTGAACAAGGAAATTGACTCAAAGAAAGAAATCACCGACAATCATTATGTTCCATTGGCCGGCATTTCGATGTTGTGAGGGCTTTCCTCGCGTTGGAGTCGCTGAATAAACAAATATCGATGAATTTACTCACCTTTTGCTTATTAACTTATTCCTCTAAGCTACTGAGCGAAAGGTTAATGAAAGAGACTACACGAGAAGAGACATTACCAAATTCAAAGGCGGTTAACGGAGCATGCAGAACTGCCATGGTTATAAGTCCAAAAGTTGCTTTACACGATGGACAACCTTCGAGAAAAAATTTCAAACAATTATCACAAGCTTACTTTGTCGAGATACTGTCCGACTCTGTTACTCCAACTTTAAACTGCGCCGACGACATTTTTTCTCAAGGCAGGCAACGAAAATGTTCAAATCCTGAGCAATTTTTGTGGCGGTTTCGCGCGGTAACTGCATAATTCATGACAGGAAATGGCTTGTTTTAAAAAAAATCACTCAAAACTCCCGGATGGATAAAAAACCATTCAACTGTCACGTCAATCTCGACATTCAAATTGAAAACTATTTTACTGATAGTTTGATTGGTTAAGGTACAAGACAATGATATTAGAAGGAGCCTGATTGGTTTATCTTTCAGTGAAATGGAGACATCTGCAACCCGCGCGGGAATTTTACTTTCTCCAAAAATTATGATTGGCTGAAAAACATGCTAAGGTGATATGATTGGCTCATTTGACAAGAACACGTGCAGATGATGCAGAGGACTTGAAGGCAATTTTCTTTTTGGCGCTGCTGAACAATCTGGCAAAACTGTTTGAAACTGACATTCTTCCTCAATATTTTTCGGCAGAAAATAAATTCCTGTAATAGCTAAATCATGGATGAATCAGATATGATAACAAAAAAGCATTTAAATGCGCGTATCCTTCGCTCATCGTGGTCAGAATACCCGCTGCCTCCTCTACACCGTGCGTGCAGAGACGGGGACATGCAAAGTTTGGTCTACTTGGTGACACAGGGCGACCGGCTCGAAGTCTTCCGAAGTGTAAATGAACAAGACCGCTTTCTTTTATGGACTCCTGCTCACTGGGCTTCTTATTTTGGGAAGGTAGGTGTTGGATCCTATCGGTATCTTGCAGTTAAGTTAATTTATAAACCAAAACAATCGAGCGATCGCCGTCGAGTCTGATCTTGCATTTTGTTTATGTGAGTAAAGCTTAAGATATATGCGAGGATTATGAAAGGAAATGTTTTTTACCAGTTCACAGAAGGAACTGTTTTAGAACTGCCTGTATGTTTATAAATTTGATCTCTTGGTTTACGACGTCGGTTCCAATCCGTTGAACAATGAAGGGTTTTTTCACCAAACTTCAATTTGACAGTTTGACACTCACGCAAAAATGGAACGAAATCAGGTTGAAAGTCACCAGACACCAGCGAAGTAATTATTTACAGCTAAATCCGTAAAACATTTCCTAACATCCATTCGATTGATACTTTCATTATAAAGCTATAAAAAACGGGAAACCACAAGCACACACTAACACAACAATCATCGTCGCTTTCAGCCTTCGATTCATTTTTGTTTATATTGTTTCTGTATGACAATGTCCACTGGGCACTGTAAAATAAAAGTACCAGTTGTTTCACGAAGATGTCGCGAAAGTCAACTATACAGTTAATTTACTTTGATCACTGTACAATCAGTTCCAGGAGGTAATAAAAGTTATTTTCAAAATGACCGAACTGCTGGCTGCTGTAGTTGTATTTAATTGCCTAACGATTATTTATATTCATCGATTGCCTCAAGCTTCAATCTTTTTTTATTATTAACAAATGTATCGTCTGGCAGCGATCACGTTTTTTTAAAATTAACTATTTAACTTTTAAAAGTTCTTCATTGCTTTGCGAAAAAGCAGTTTTAAAACAGTTTATTGATGCACAAAAAGAAATTAAGCAAATGTAGTGGAAATACTGATAGATTTGTTTCCTGGCTGAGGAACTATTCAGTTGAGGTATTGGGTGTGCATTTTAAAACAAGAGGAGTAGTAGGAGGGAGACAAAATACCCACGATTTTCATTTTGCCCTCTTATCCACCGCAAAAATTTCAAAATAGCCCCCAAATTTTTACGTTTTA
>JAOBYE010562857.1:0-12626 GCA_025403585.1 Parazoanthus swiftii
GTGATTTTAAGAGAAAACGAGGCCTATTTTGTCCCATTTCAATAGAGTACCTTTTTGAAAATCCAGCCAGATATATATATATATATATATATATTTGACAGGCAAAGACAGGGACAACACCCACTAATATCCTACCCGGTTATTTTTTAATGTATGTATAATGTATAATGTATAATGAAGTTAACATTAAACTAGGTCTCGTGGCGAATTTGTGGAACGGACTTTATTTACGCGACCAGAAACAAAGGAATAGGGCAAGGTTTTAATTAAAGCAAAATGGCGATCGATTTGTGAAGGAAAGTTGACGGCAAAACAAACGTAGAACATTCGATCGCCCTTTGCAGATATGGTTGTTTTCGGAAATAGGACTTCGTGAACACAAATCAAAAAGCAAAAATCATTGCTTTTTTCAGTTTAAAATGCAATTTATACTTGTAAGCAACTTTTCCCACCGCCTGTGCTATAACAACTAACCATGGCACCATCATTCTCATTGTAACGATTCGGTCACTACAAACATTGCGCAGTTACTAAGTTCAAAACAATGTTGTAAATATGACTTAAAGACTAGGAATTAACAGTTGTTTGAAATGTTGTGGCGATAATTGAAGACGTTTATAATCGAATGGATTGAAACCGAAAAAAGTTGTTACTAAAGGGGCAGATGATCGAATTGTTTTATAGCCGAGGAAGATTATTAGCACAGGGGATTAAATCCAAGTGGCTATCATAAGGGGAATCATAAGCAGGTAATTATTGTAAGCAACAAGCATCGCTAAATCTATTAGAAGGATGTTTTCTTCGCACTACTAGGACGAGGACGACAGATAAATACAGCGGTTTGGATGACATATATAATTGTACAATTTATAATTTTATAACAGAGATTTTTGACACAAGAATTTTCTTTGTTTGTTTTCATCTAAACTAATCTCTCTAGCGGATCAACTTCTGGTTTACGCTCTTCGATCGAGCCTTTTAGGACAGTTTTTTCCGGCTCGGGCACCTTAGAATGGCAGAGCCAAAAAAGAAAGAATGCATAAACTATAATATTAATCAAACTTTTTGAGGTTTTACCAAACCGTCTTCGCTAAAACGTTCACCGATCCGCAACCTCACATTTGTTTTTAATCGCGGTTAGGGCAAAAAACTCATTTTTGCAGTTTTTTTGTATTTGCAGAAACTTTTAAAAAAACTCTGAGTTAATGTAATTGTAAATGAATAAATTTATATAAGAATGTTTGTGAGTTGCCTCTAAAAGCACCATTCTTCTTTTGTCAGATCTTTGTTTGACAACGATATTGCAGCCATCCCCAGTGGCATATTCGCTGGATTATCGTCGTTACAGGAACTGTAAGAACAAGTTTACAACTGTTTCGGTCTGATAACTCAAGTCATTTGCTCAAAATGTTTCTTTTTATCCATGGTTACACGAGCTTACACACGAGAGTGTTTGTATCCAAAGGGCTTCAAAAGGAGAACTTTTGTAATTACTGGGGGTCGACCCTAATTTATCCCGGTGTGGCGGGGTTGGGGGGGGGAGGGGTTAGTTTCCGCGCTGATTTCAACCGCTGAGAACTTTCTCGATATTCAAGACAAAGCCACCAATTCTGATGAGTTTTCCTAATATTTATTGGGAAAAAAAAATCTAGAAAAAAATTGAGTCAAATACAAAGCGTGTTGTCATGAAAACGGTAACTATGAAGCCATGTTTTGCAAAAACTTGGACTTTATTAATCCTGAAACGGACCCCCCAATGTTCTTACCGTTTTCTACTAGGTTCAAGAAAATTTGCTGCAAATTTCCCCAAAATAGGATTTTCGAAAAATCCAACATGGTGGCTACGATGGCGGACATGCTATAAAACAACCGTTGTTCATAAATATAAACTGATTGTTGTTATGGAAAGTAATTGGTTAGCCCAAAGCTGCTAACAAAGCCAAAAACGCTTCTAACCGAAGGCGGACGGGAGACATTGTGTTTGCGAAATTTGCGGACATGTACATTTTCAGATTGAAACAGGTTAACACTAGGCACGCCAAGTCTATTCCTTTACCTAAAACACACTATAGTACTACATTAATCTATTGACACGCTTAAATTAAAGTTATGACTACGCGGATCTTTTAGTTGGATACCAGGTACTTTTTTGACTTACTTTTTTTTGAAAAGGCTTACTTTTATGTTATTTAGTACGGGTTTCTGTCATTTAAATTATAAACTTGGCAATTATTTATCTTTTAGAATCCTATATGGCAACAAAATTACAACCATCACCAATGGCACACTTGAGGGTTTGACGTCGTTAACTGAACTGTAAGTAACACAGCCACGCTTTTCAAACTGATAAATTGCATCCAACTATTTGTTTTCCTCATTGCATGTTTCACGCAGTTTCATATTAAAGATGATAGTAACACGGCTACGGTTGTTAACATTAAAACTTGGTAACTTCAGTTTTCTCAAATCCAGATTTACGCAAGATCATAATCACTAATCACTTCCATCGTTTTCACTGCTACTGTGCGTTTTAGCTTTCTCAAATTATAGCCTGCCGATGTGTGTTACAGCTTGTCACTGTGTATTTTAGCCAGCTATTGTGCGTTATAGCCTGCTATTGTATATTAACCCTATCTTAGCCGGACTTTTTTGGGGGTTCCTGAACCCAGGGGGGAGTGCCCACGGCTCATAACTCTGAAACTATTCAACGAATTGGAATAAAACTTGGTGAAGAAACAGATAGTCGCAAGCCAATAATTTGATATAAATTAACTGGCACGTGACGTCATAATGACGTCATAATAACGTCATACATGTCAAAACTTCGGATTTATATCAAATCTTGCTGATCGTAAACGGAAACACTTAGAACATAACGGACATCAAAAACTGACAAATAAGTGTTATCAAACTCTAACAATACAACACTTTTAGTATTAATGTTATAATAAATTCAGTTTGGCTAAGTATGTTTTTTGCCGAAACTTCAATGTACAAATCTCGCATTAGCTGATAAACTGTAAAATTAAAATTTCTTTCAAAAACAGTGATTCAAATGTTATTCGATGATTTATTTTCGTAGTTTGCAACTTTTAAAAAAATTAAATTGCCAGAAAAGCTTCAAAGTTTTGAACATGGCCGTCATATTGGATTTCATAAAATGGTGTTGCCTAGTACCTATGACGTCACATTCACGTGCAAAGTTACCTATGTTCCAAGAAAGTCGCGTAGTTAAATTCAAGAATAAAATTATCAGGTGTTTGAAACAATTCATTGAAGATTAGAGAAAAATATTAAGAAAGTAAAAATTTGGCGTTGCCGTGGAAACACGCTTGACAATTGACTAATTTTTTTCTATAAGTTTGTTTTCCAATAAATTTTAGGCAAAGTCACTAATCTTGGTGGCTGTACCTTGAATATCAAGAAAATTCTCGACGGCTGAAAAGGCGGTTGACGGTATTTCAGACGCTATCTACTAAAATAGCTTCAAAAAGATCCACCAAGTTGACTGCAATTGGCATGCAAAAATACCTCCTCCCCATTTTCTCGTCTCTACAGATATATGTCGAGTTCATACAATTGGATTGGGCTAAAATCTAACTTTGCTGTTTCGAGGCATTGATCAACTGTTTATACCTAGAGTTTTTGGCTGTGCTTGCTTTCTGTGCAAAAATTAGATAGAAAATCTATAAAAACATCGTTTTGTGTAGAAATGATGTCATCATTGAGTCATATTGATTTGTAACCTAATGCAATTAATTAGGTATTATAGTTCTATCTAACCTCCAAGTTTCATAACAATAGCGGTAATACTTTCGGATTTATGGAGAGGGGGGGGGGGAGGCTTTTGAAGCCCCACCTCCATAAAAAGCCCAGGCGGAATAGGGTTAAACCTGCTACAATATTAATGTGTTATAGCCTGCTACTGTGTTTTTTAGCCTTCTGCTAAGCGTTATAGCTTGCCTCTTTACTTTGTTGACTCCTACCAAGTGTTATTGCCTCTTACTTTGTGTTAATGCCTGCTACTGCATGTTATAGCCTGCTACTGTACGTTATGGCCTGCTACTGTGTGTTATAACCTGCAACTGTGCTTTACCGGCTGCTACTGTAAGCTATTGTGCGTTAAACTCTGTGTTGTGTGTTATAACCAGCTACTGTGCGTTATAGCCTTTGTTCCATAAAAACGGTTCGATCGAACCATTTAAACCAAAAAAAAATTGCATCGATCAATTAGGTTTAGAGCAAAGTGTTTGCCTTTTTCTAAGAAAAAGTAATTATCGAACCCACTAGTCATTAACAACATTCTTTGCCAGATCGTTGGCTCCGTCCATGCCTTTGATTTGTTCAGTGACACCTTGGCTAGCACTTGAAGATGTATTTGTCGCAGTTTTGGATATTCAAAAATTCATTTTCTAACATAAATTACACGAGCATTTCAGGCACAGCAGGTGAGCTTCTGTAAAAGTACAATTATTTCTTTGTTAGGTTATTGTGGAACAACAATATTACTACCATTTCCAGCGGCGCATTTGCAGGACTAACGTCGTTACAGTTGCTGTAAGTAATACGGCTACAATTGTCAGCATGATAACTCATTATTTGACATGTCTGTTTTCCCTATTTATGGTTCACGTAAGTTCATAATCAAGAATATAAATCACTACTTCGTTTCGACTGCTACTCCACGTTATAAAAGTCAAAATTCTAGTCTCAGTATTTGTTTTAAAATTCCAACTGCCAAAAGCAGCAACATTAACATTAACAACAACGACAACTTATTTGTGCAATTAAAAATTTGAATTACAATGAAAAATTAATACGAATAGGCAATTAAATGACTACGAGGAATATTAAGAATTATATAGCGCATGTTTTGGCAAATTATTACGTATTACTTAGAATTTTGACAAAACACCAGTGATGTTGATCCTTATATCACGAGTCATCAGTTGTTTACATTAAAATGTAATGAGGGAGAAATATTCCAAACTTTATAAGTCAGATCGTTTTTGTTTTAGTATTTTTGAAACTTCAATGAACAACAGTGACAAAGCTCGATACACTTCCCTAAATTTGATATCCTAACTTGGAATAAACCGTAATTCACATGTGAATTAGAGGTTGACGGGGAATAACTGGGTAAAATTATGGAGTAATTTGTACCTCATTGTGTTCGTCATTTAATTTAGGTTGCTGGGCGTCCAGAATCATATAACTGGCTGACACTGCAAACTGGAAAGATAAAAGCAGCAAGGGCGATTCAAATGTTTGCCATAAATTAATCAATGTTGGCCAGCAAAAAAAAAAAAAAAAAAAAAAGTAGTGGCCAGGTTTATTATTTCCTTGACGTAATCAACTTGACGTAGCTAGATCCTATTTGGAGGTTTAAGAAGACAATGAAGAAGGCTCTAATAGATTTATTGCAACAGTTGGTGCTACCTTAAATCGAAACGACTAAAAAAATCGGCCATAAGTTTGTTTGTCCCATACATTTGGCTTTAAGAGTCCAAGTTTACGAATTTGCACCCTTCCGACAAAAATCCTGCTTACGGACCTGTTGTTATTTGCAAAACGCTTTGCTAAAATCACGAAAACGCGACGCGTCCCCGCTTTGCATGTTCCTAATTAAGTCTTTTACTAGTTTTTGAAGATTTATCTCTCGAGTTTCTCGTGTTGGTCATTATCTCATTTAATAACAGCCAATCCAACATGAAAATTTCAGGCACGGAATATTGTTGAACCAGTTACTACACATATATGTGTATGAGTTGCTTATAAAATCACAATTGTTTCTTCGCCAGGAACGTGTCTGACAACAAGATAACAGGCTTCCCCAAGGGCACATTTGCAGGATTGGCGTCGTTAACTGCACTGTAAGTAACACAGCAACCGATATAGCGTTAGTCTAATAACTCTCATTCTTCCTGTATTTATGTTTCAGGCAATTTTATAATCATTTTACTTCTACGTCTAACCCTTGATTAACCCTAGAAGGCATCAAGAAAAAATAGTCGCACGAAGGCATGGGTAGGGGGTGGCAATCGACCCCCCCTCCCCCTCTAATTTCAAAAGTATACAACCAATTGACATAAAACTTGGTAGGTGTAATGAGTGTCTTTAAATTAAGTATAGTCACGTAACACTGTTTTGGTTTCCATGGTAACCGTAGCATAGGAATAACATTTTTGAGTGCAAAATTTTTGTTTTTCAAGGATATTCAGCTAATCGATATAGGATCAATATAAAAACTCCCCACATGCAAAAAGTGTCCAATTATATTTCAATTAATGTAAGTCGCATGATCCTTTATCGGTTTCCATGGAAACGACAGCAAAAAAACTCGATCTCTTTTGCTATATATCATATATATTTTTGTTTTGAATATTTGTTTTCAAAAGTATTCAACCAATTCACATGAAAATGAGTGTAAAGTAAACTTCAAATTAAGTATAGGCACAAGACATTGTATTCGTTTCCATGGCATCCATAGCATAGGAACGACATTTTTAAGTGCAAAATTTTTGTTTTTCAACGGTATTCATCGAATCGATATAGAATCGCTGACCAGACATATTTACATAAAATTGGATTTCTTCCAGTATGCAAGTCATAATCTATATTAGATCACCAAAATATGAGAAAAATCAGATCAAACCATAAAACTTCCATTTCGCAGTGGCACTGTGATACTTGGGGAGGGAGGGAGGGGGTGGTCTGCAAAACTGTCGACACGGTAATATTGTAAGGAAAAGTTGGACAAGGTAATCATATATGATCAACTTTTTTATCTGGTTATCAATGAAAATAATTTTGTTGCCGTGGTAACCACTTCAAAAAATCCAAAGCGGCGGCTGATGGTCGCAATTTAGGATTTTCAACTTTTGTAAAATTGAATTCTAAAACAATTGATATAATTAAAAACATGACTTTTCAAAGAAAAACTACCAAATTTGTGGCAGAGACAAAAAGTAATTAGGTTTCAATCATTTTTTCACGCAGAGCACCAATTTTATAGCAAACGGCGAGTTTCATGACTTCCTGTGATGAAGTCATCAATTATGACGTCATCAAATTATTTTCAAAAGATGTGTTTTTAATTAAAGAACAGTTGTGCGAAAGTTTTTGGTAAACGGTTAAATAGCACTTTTTTTTATCAAAATTCTGTCAAATAACCCCTTTCCTCATACCTTCTAGGGTTAAGGTGGCTCTGCACCCCAAATAAATTATTAACCTAATGAAGTTAAATCAAGCAATCGCGATTCAGATTTGTTGACATGTAACAGCGTTACGCAAAGCATGCTATTAAATTTCATTCCAACACTTCTTCAATGACTCTGAGCCAATTAACATGAACATAGATTATTGTCAAATGACCTTGAAATGAAGTCTGACCAGAAAGGAAATAAAAAACATCGACAGATTTGATATCTCTTCGGATTCAACACTTAACATAACTAATAATCATTATATTAGTATTGAGTTACACAATTATCACAATCATTTTGGTATTGATATTGCTATTGTTTGGGTTTTTATACCACCAACCCGGCCTCAGGATATGAATAGGCGTGTTAAACGCCAAGCGTTGAAACAGTCAGTATAACTCTCAGTAGAGTTTGATCATTTGACTATTGACATATGACAGATTTTAGTGTATTTTAAAATATACAAACTCCAACATGTTCAAGATAGTTCTTATGTTTGTAAAAGATTTGGTCGGCTGAAAATCAATGGACGTGTAATGATCTGAATTAGGAACGCTTATGATCGGAAAAAATAAATAAAGCTAACAGTTTAAATTCGATTGAAAATGAGACTTTTTTTGTACTGATCTTAAATATGGTTAAACACTAACATCCCTTCCCTGAGGTCCCCCTCAGGATTTTCAAATTAATTACTCCATAGTGAAACTCAAGAAACTTCAAAAGGAGTGTACAAAGCTACTTGTCTTATGTTGATCGAACCGTGAAAATACACATTGCTTTTTCCAATGTGTGAGCGCGAATATTTTTACCAGTTAGTTGTTTAAGCACATTTCAATACCTTTTGTTTTTTGTGTACCGTCTAAGCCAACGAGTAAAAGAAATAGAGAACAAGAGCATTTAACAAATAATCTGACCGAGTTCTACAACCATCTCGCTTTATAAACTATGGTTTCACATAAATCTGGAAGTTGACAATTAAGCAACTTTGCCTAGCTAAATAATTCTAATGATAACAAACAAGTTTAACTAAGAACTGTTGCGATGGCCAACAGTCATTACTTATCATGTTCGCCGTCCCGTTTGCTATCTTTGCAGCATTAAGTGTGCATGAATTATAAGCTATTAACATTTTCAAATAACATCAATGTCTCCTGAGTTAGAGTGCAGGTAGCGTGCAAGTTTCAATGAAATCGTTTCAAACTTTAGGTGGAAAAACCTTTGAATGGTCTCATCGGTAGGGACCTGGCCCTACCCTTTCATTTATCCACTCGAAGAAAGTGCAAAGAACTTTTTAGTCACAACATTTATTAGCAGAAGCAACTTATGTCTACTATCAGGTGAATGTAACCGCGAGAAAAAAAACTGTGAATATAAGGTCATAGTGAAATAGAACTTTTCAAATTCATGTATAAAGACTCTTTTTAGAAAGGTGTAACACCTAATTATTTTTTTCATTTTTATTCTTTAGTTTTTGTTAATATCTCACTTACATTTCACTTACATTTGATTACTTTAATTTCTTTTAGGATTCCTGATAAAAATATTATTTGATGGAAAGAGTTTAGTACTTCCTACAAAAATGATTTACTCTTCAATGTATTTATTGTTAGTAACAGTGTTATTGTTATTATTATTAATATTATTAATATTATTATTATTATTATTATTTAAATTATTATTATTATTTTTATTATTAGTAGTAGTAGTTGTAGTAGTTGTAGTAGTAACAGAAGTCTTAGTAGTAGCAGTAGTAGCTGTAACCTTTGAATTGACAACCTCTAAATTAAACAGTAAACGGATAGCTGAGGTTAAACCTAGAAACCTTAACCCAATAAACGTTTATGAGGGGAGGGTTCTACGCCCCCCCTTTTAAGTCTTTCCAACCTAAATTCTGAAGCTTTGCAGTAATTTAAATGAAACTTGCAGTACCTGTAGTCTAATTAATAACACTCCTTCTAACGTTAATTGGATGACGTCATCACTTATAACTTATGCGAAATAAAGTTTGAATTAACAAAATGGATTTTTTTCACAAAATGTTTTCTATTATCAATTATTTCATTTCCTTTTTTGAATATTTTGCTATTTAAGCCTATAAAAACCTATAAAACATGTTTTATATTAAAATCAATGAAATTTACTGAAAATTTGCTAAAAATAAAATATTCGAAAAATCCAATATGGCGGCCGTGTTTTCCGATGACTGCTGCCATAGCAACAGTTCTTAACTAAAACTTTATTGTTGTCATGAAAACTAATTAGCAAGGTTAATGCTACTTACATGACAAATGGCAAGCTTTTATCTGTAATCAATTCAAAAATCTTGGTGGGGGGGGGGGGGGGGTTGGTCATTGGGAACCCCCTCTACTTTCTAAGTTGCGGAGCAAACACTTAAAATACGTAAAAGGTGGAAAGGGATGTAAAAAACTTGATGTCAGAAGGAAGAGAGTTCCACAGCTTGGCACCTTTAAAAGAAAATTAGTTATGGGCTATAGCTTGTTTTTTTTTCCTTTTTGGCAAAAAGAGGTGGTTAGTGGTAGCCTGACGGTTTTGGATGTTGTGAAAATCTCCAGCACATCATTATTGACGATGCTTATCATTGAAAGGTCGCGGGCGCTTTCGGCCCCCGTCGAAGAAACTCCAAAAAAGCCCAGTATAATTACCTGAATTACCTGCATTTCTTTCACAGAGACCTTTCCAATAACCCACTGATGTGTAGCTGTGGGCTGAACGCAGCTTTGTGTGATCTCAATGGAACAACTATTAACGGAACTTGCAATGGGGATGTACAGTTGTCGTCGTTTTTGAAGTTAAGAACAAACTGGTGAGTAGACGTCCAATAATAGTCCAATATAATCCAGTGAATGTGAACTCACATTTAAGACGAATGGTAAAAATGTCGGTATAAGAATAACCATAAATGTAGCCTCATCCCTTACGGTTGTGAGCTGGTTTACGAAACTGGCAACAAATTCACTGTTATATTGAAGAACTCTTCCGGAAGATTACGAGAGAACAATACAACAACACCCTAAGAGAGCTGCGCACAAAACATAATTTATCTACCTTCAGATAACGGCAGATCTTAAATTGAGTTACCGTCTGCGCTTATGTTGCAAATGCAAGCTATACGACCAAAGTAAAGTTAAGTCATTCATGTTGTAGTTAAACGTCAGTCACAACCAACATTTGTTTTTTACGTATCTAAATTCATCCAGAAATAAGGAAAATTAAACCTGCTATTATTTAGTTAAAGATTTGAGAAAAATGCATGGTCCAGAGCTTAACCCTCGAAAGTCCAAGAAGGGTGGTTGGGTAAAATTGACCACCCAGGGTTTATCCAACCTAAAATGCGCGGCTTAAAAACAAAAGATGCAGTACAAGTAGTCAAATCAAAAACAAGCGTTTTGAAAATAGTTAGATAACGTCATCACCTATAATTTATTAAACTAATTTATGCAAATTGAAGTTTGATTCAGCAAACGGGATTTTTTATGACAAAATTGTTTTCTTCTTTTCCTTTTTCTTCTTTGTTATTTTCCTATCTGAGGCTGTAGATGCAAGTTTTCCACTAAATTCGAGTAAACTCACTGCAAATTTCCCCACAATAAAATTCGCGAAAAAATTAAGGTAGCAGACATGCTGTGAATAAACAGTTCTTTATGAAAATGTAATTGTTGCCTTGGGAAATAATGAGCTAACCCAAAGCTGCTCACGTGTTAAAGCTCGATCTTTTACGTACAACTATTTGGGAAATCATATTTGTTGGGAGGTAGGGGGGGGGGGGGGTTCGATTGAATCCCCCACCCACATTGGGTCTAAATGTTTGGAAAAAACTGTTTGGTTTTGTAAGGGTTAAACACAAAAGTTCGTCATCGCCTGGTCGTCCGAAGCCTTTCGGTTTTAATAAAGAACTGTGTCTACCAATACAAAGAAGCAGTCGCTGTTAGTAACTTGGAAATGTCTGTTAATCTCAAACATTGATTGTGCGAAGATTGAGAAGAAGAGTCGTTTTAATTAGAAAATTAGTTCAGTAGCAATCTGTGATTGTTTCCTGCACTTTACAGTTTGAGACCTATACTACTAGTTTGATTTTTATTCATCAATGTCAAATGGCCAAATTTTGAAAGCAAACACCGTCACTTCGCAACATCTAACACCACAATAATCAACCCTAGAAAGGGGGGGGGGTGATCATTTTGACACACCCCTAGGTTTTGGGGGCCATTACAGGACCGCGTCGGACAGAAGTGGGCTTTAAATATTGTTGCAATAAACAAAGGGCTTGCTATTAGTGCTTTGTTTAAATTCATTTCGGCGCGCTGTTTGAACTCCGCGCCTATTATTTTGATTTTTTTCTTAGCCAATCACAAAGATTGTGGTTTGATTACCCAATTCCTCCCTCTTTCACCAACGTCACTTATTTCCCGCAAGATCAACGAAATCGCACGGCTGGTTACGGGATTTCTATAGAAATATACAAACACCTTGCAGTGTAAATCGAGCAAGTGATGAAATGTTCGACCACTGGAGCGTTTGAAAACATGAATAACAAAATTTCTATTGACAAGAAAATATATCTTCATATTACACTCTCTGTTTTCATCACCTCAAGCGCGGAAGGATAATGTTTTTCATCCCGTTCAAACAAACGGTGAAGATGAGCGAAGTTGCAAACGTTAAAGTTCATGAGATATTTTCTTATTACGCCTTGCTTTCGGACTTGTGATCCCATATAGAAAAGTTTTGGCCAAGCGCTGAAATGTCTTTCGATTGCATTAAATTCTCAAGTAGTTCCCGACGGAGCAGGCAGACCGAAAGTCATTTGTTGGCACTAGCGCCTAAACATGTCAGTTGCAAGCTTGTGGTACGCGCGAGCGCTAGTGTGACCGCAACTAAATTTAGAAGACTTCTCTCTACGAAACAAACTTTGATCTAATAATGATACTTTGCCTTTCTCACATAGAAACATTGACGTCGTCGATGAAGCAATTGGAGAAGCAGCAAAATAAGTAACCGCTTGCTATTGTAATTTGTTAAGCACTGAGTTAAAACTTGTTATGCTTTCTAAGTGTCAACGACTGTAACAAAGTATTTGCTGCAATAAAGATCTTCGTCTGAAGTTATTATGTTGTTGTTTGCTTTCTAAAACTATAACTAAGCTATTTAGACTGAGCTGTTTTGGATCTTTTTGGGACTAGCGGATCGGCGACATAAGATTTCTGTCTGTGATTAAATGTACTAAAACGATATAATGCTATCCTCACGAAAACTAATCTAATGGTAAACATTTCACCTATTTTAAGGTTTAAAAACGTTTGGACCGTTTGCGGAAATGTCAACATTCATGTAGGAATCCTCTGGGGGGGGGGGGGGGGGGGGGGGGGGGGGGGGGGGGGGGGGGGGGGGGGGGGGGGGGGG